>VDFB02033691.1:0-49331 GCA_007258455.2 Sequoia sempervirens | reverse complement strand
TTACATTATGAGTGAATCATTTCAATTATATAGCTAAGCACATCAAAAATTTATAGAGTGGAAAGAAAAATGATCACAAATTTATCATATTTTTATATGTATAAAGTTTCTACCATCAAATTATTTATACTTATAGATTAAATTATTTTTGAATTTGGTTATTTGGGTTCAACATGTCATGCTATAGGATTTTCTTGTGTTTTCACCATGTTGTCATGTGTAGATAGCTATGTATTTTATAGGATTAGGAATTTTAGAGGAAGGCAAGGTTGAACAAAATGCATAAGGATGAGATGGAGCCTTGTTTACCTTAGGATTTGGTTCAAAGACCTAACAACATCTACATTTTTTTGCATCGAAGATGCAAAATGCATTAGGTGAGGTGGCGTAAATGCTTTGTTTCAAATTTTATTAATTTTTTCTTCAATGGATCTTAGATTGTCATTGATCTGAGCTTGCAAGCAAGCCTCATCAGATCTCGGGTGTGGAGGTGGGGGGTTTTTAGGTGGAGGGGGTGGAGGTGGAGGGTCTTGAGGTGGAGGGGGCGGATGTGGGGGATTGATCAAATCCTTGACATCAAACTCATCCATGATATAAAGGTGAACCTACATATATATAAATATATGAACAAGTACAAAATTAACTTTCAAGAATCTATGTTTAAATTATAAATAAACATATTAAAAACTAGATATTATACATGTTGAGAAATTACAAGAAATATTTAAATTAAATGTATGATTATTTAAAATAAAAATTAGGATACATACACATGTACATCATTCAAATTGAGCATGTACAAATTTCAAAAATTAAAATCTAACTATGTAATTTTAATACATGTACATACTAAAAAATAAACTTAAAAGATACACAAAAAGGTAAATTTCTAGGTAAATTTAATCCCCTTAAACCATTCTCTTAAAAACCCCCTTAATCCATGATATAAATGACCTAATGACCTAACATGATATTCTATAATAATAACTTACCCTTTATATTCTCAAAGTAATAAATAACACCTCCACCTATATTGGATCCCTCAAAGAAAAATATTAAGGTAAAAATGTGAGGAAAGAAGATAGTTGGAACCTAATAGTATGGGTTCAAATATATAAAATAATCCTAATAATCCTTTATTAGGCTCCCAAAGCATATATATACTACTCAAAACTAATTCCCTACAAGGCCTCAAATGGTAGTCACATTATTTTTGTAAGGTGTTTGAAAAGACTAAAAGTTTCCCTAAAAAGACCTAATTAAGGAATAAAAAAAATGGAAAGTGTCTACCTCATTGTATGTTGACCTTTCCCATATAAAAAGATCATGGAAATGCTAAATGAGTTGATATAAGAATTTTCAAGAATGAAGGCACAAAATTCATAACACTAATCCTAAAAGCAACAAGAAAGGCAATGAATAAAATCTTCCTAGTTATTTTGAAAGAAACTTTAAAAGGTTCTAAATCCCCTTCACACCCCTTTCTAAATGAAGATAAAATAAATAAGTTACCAAATATTTCTTAGAGTTTAAGGTGGTGATTTTAATATGATTTGAGAATAAATAAGATAAATTAGATGAAATCAAGCTTTGTTGTAAAGGTGATGAATTTTGGGGGAATAAGATGAATTTTTTTTTGAACCTAGTTGACTCATTAAATGGCAATAAGATAGATTTTGAAGGGCTTTATTTTAAAAATATGTAATAGTTAGATATGTACTAATACATTATATTCTCTATTAGATAGTTATTTCTCCATAAACATTTCTTACAATCTTATAATTTATTAATAATAGTGATGTGTGCATCCCTGTGACACTCTTTCATAACCAAGGCACTATTAATGTTTCTATTTTTACCAGAGGATATTTCCAATTGAAAAGCATGTAAAAAGAGGAAGGGTTAGTTAACCTTGATATTAATGCAATGAAAGGTGGGATTATCTTGATGATATCAAAGTTATCTTAAAGATATATTGAAGGTTTTTCTTCTATGCCTAAACACATTTAGTGAAACATAATGAATATGTGTTATCCTAGAAAAATATGTATAGCATTAAGGATAAAATTTAGACTTTAAGTTGAAAGAAAATGTCAAATATTTAGAATAAAAATGGTGGGGATGGAATACAAGCTTCAAGAATCTCCTTTGTAATAATTAATTAAAAATAATAAAATGATTAAAACTAAACACCTAATGGATGTCACCAATAATTTTTAGATAAAATGACTAAAATTAGAGCCAAATCTTAGTTCAAGTATCAGGATAAAGGTATCAAATTCTTATTCAATGTAAACATAGCCAAGTTTGATAGATAAAAAGTTGGCCCCATTAATACTAGGGGAGCATTGTCTAATGAGATTAAGTTGACACTATTCAATTTTTAGAAGTTAGAACCCTAACATTTATATGAGGCTTGTAAAATAGAACCTTATTAGGAAGAGTAGGAGAGGAGAAATGACCCCATAATAATTATACTTATACAAATAAAAATAATAATAATGTTTAACCATTTCAAAATGTTAAATTTGTTTCACTATGGTGATCAATAGCTAATTTGTACAAGGAGGCCACAATTTATAGGGAAATGAAGACTACATAAGAGGATAATTTATTAACATAGTAGCTAGGTTGTAGTTGTTTCTTTAGCATTAACTATTTTCTCTTTTTTCTTTTGTTGTTGAATATTTTATTTGATCTCTTAAAACTTATCAATGGTACTTGATCTTCATAATGATTATTTTCTTCTTTTTCAATTATTATCATCTTAGAAGGAATACCATTTGAATTTAGAGCAAGGAGAAATGTATTTTTCTTTTAAAGTATTTAAAATATTATATTTATTTGATGGTTCCTTCTTAACCTCTTCCACTCCTTGGAAAAAATTATCCAACCACTTGAATCTCCTTATATTAATCAATTTACTTCTATGATTTATGTATGTGTTTTTAGTGATTTACTCTTTATCATTTCAATTTATTCATGATATACTTTAATATAGTTATAACAAGTATATAATAGTTTTTCATAATTGGATATGCCTTAAGAAACTCTTTAAACATGAAATTATTTGATGAGGGAAGATATAAATTAAGGTTATTCTTTCTTACTTACCTCATGCTCATCCATATTTTTTGTCCATAAATATCTCAAATCAAATTGGATTTTGCAAAGAGGATAGCTATATTTTAAATATTCGCTCTTAGTCAAAGTCATTTATTTCCTTGTACAAATTTAAAATTGATTTATGTAATTTACCTTTACCAGTTTTAACATGGATATATGAAGAATAGTTTTGTAACGTATATATATATATATATATATATATATATATATATATAGTAAAGTGGACATATTTTTATATTTTCCTAATAATAGAAAATTTAACAATACCTTTCTCTATTCCTTCTAACCTAATAGAACTATTTTATTATACATTTCATTCAAACAATCTAGTTTCTTTCCTCTAAATTCATTCTTTGATTCATACATTTAGTTCACCAACCATTTTTGGAGTAATGTCATAAGACTCAAAGGAAAAATATGAAGAATTGTATCCAAGTTTCCATTGTATGCACCCTAAACTTTATATCATGAACCGTTTGATATAATGTCTCAAATAAATTTGTTAATGAACTGTTTGATATAATGCCTCAAATAAATTTCCAATAGTGTTTTTGATATAATGCCTCAAATAAATTTGTTAATGAACTATTTGATATAGGGTGCATACAATGGAAACACTATTTCTATCATACTCCATAAAAAATTACCATGAACTGTTTGATATAATGCCTCAAATAAATTTGTTAATGAAATGTTTGATATAGGGTGTATACAATGGAAACACTATTTCTATCATACACTGGCCAAAAATTACCATGAACTGCTTTGATATAATGCCTCAAATAAATTTGTTAATGAACTGATTGATATAATGCATCAAATAAATTGGAGGTGCCCTAGTAGAAATGTATGCAAAATGTGGAAGCATAGACAGGGCATGTTAATTTTTTGACAGAGTAGAAATGTATCATAGAAATAGTGTATGTTCAAAAGGCTTTAGAAACTTTCAAACAAATGCAGTTTCAATTCAACAAATTTGAAAATTTTCGCATTTAGGGTTTAGAAATTTAACAAAAAAATGCATTTTGAAGTCTATGAAATTCGAATTTGACAAACCTGGTGCTCGATATGCAAGTTAGTATGTGCGGTGGATCATCATGGAAAAATAGGCCCTTATGGCAATAAATTCAAAAATCAGAGTTAGGCAACTTGATACAAAAATTTGAATAGGTTATCTATATTATTTCAAAAATATGTAATAAAAGAATCTGTAGAAAATTGAATGTAGTTTCTAAAACTACTAGGTTTTTTTTTTTTTTTAAATCTATTTGGTGAAAATTTGAAATTTCAATGCAGTAGTACTTAAATTTTAGAGAAAAAATAAGAAGTAGGTGTCCGTCTGACCTCCCTAACCACAATAAAATGATAATATATTTTTATAATATTTGTGATTAAAGTAAAGGACTCATGTCCTGATGTGATGCATATATTTTTATAATTTTTTTCCAAGTAAATAATTAATGGTGAATTTTACACAAATTTTAAAAATATAAAACTTCAGATGTCTAACCACCAACTTAGCCATAACTTCATGAAATTCATTTTTCTTTTTTAATTCTATAGTATGCAAAACATAGAATGTGATATATTTTGATTCAAAAAATGTGATATCGCTTGAAAGCTATAGATGTTTTTCTAATCAGCCTATCAATTAGGGACACTTTAGTCGTAATTCAAATAGAAAATGAATAATAATTATTTATTAAATTCAAAGTATAGCATAATTTTATATTGGTGGAAACTTGAGAATATCCCTTTAAAACCCTTTCATTTCAATTAATTTTGGGTTAAAAAGTTGTCAACCACATACCCTACACATACCCATTATATCGCCTACCTTTTGGCCCATCATGATCCCCGCACAACTTTGGGTTGATGAGAGATGAAGTTGAGTTCGTCGTTTTCCAGAGAGATGAAGTCGAGTTTGTTCACCGTTTGTTGTTCACGTTCGTCGTTCGACGCACACACAAAGCATAGGGAAAGCAGAAAAAGGAGAAAAATGATAGTACTTGACAAGTTCACTTTTTTTTTTTATGTCTTATTTGAGGGGGTTCGGTTGAAACCATGTTTGAATGAACCCCTTAAAATATTATTTTTTTGTTTATGTTTTGGGGGTTTGGTCGAACATAAAAGTTGGTTTGGTCGAGCCATTGAGTTCAACCAAACCAATTTAGTTTGGGGAAAGGAAGAAAAATGAAATTTCCTTCCTCATAAAATTTGTAAACCACTATTGTGGTTTGACCCTAGTGGTTGTGTTGCCTCTAGATCTCTGGTTGGTGATACTCCTGTGAGAAGCTTGCTCTTCAAGTATATTGTAATCTTTGTGATTTTTGAATAATTTATTGGGTAGCTTTTGGAGTGTAGGGTTTTTCTCCTAAAAGGGTTTTCCCCATTTAAATCACTGTGTTGTGGTATGCATAATATTTGTGTTTATTTTTGTTTAAGTTTCTATAATTGTTAAAGATCTGTAAATTTTTTGCATTATTCTCCTCTCAAGATTAGTGTAAGAAGTTGTTTTGCTACCTTAGCTTCCTTACATATTTCACTACGTAATACAATATGCAAGATAATAGCAAAGGCAATGGAAAATAGATTAAAAGTGGTGTCACCCATCATTGTATCCTCAGAGAAAGGCAATTTTACTCTTGGAACAGAAATCAAGGAATGAAACATAATAACAAATGAGACTATCCACTCAATTGAGAGCTCTATGTAGTGATGACTTTAAAGCTCGACATTAGCAAATCCTATGGCATAGTTTGTTGAAGGCTCCTAATGTAAGTAATGAAGAAGTTTGGTTTTGATGATAAATGGCTAGATTGGATATATGAATGTGTATCAACGGTGAGATTCTCAATCCTAATCAACAATGTGTCATATGGTTTCTTTGAGAGTTATAAAGGATTAAGACAAGGGGATCCCTTATCCCCATTCCTATTCATAATAATGGTTGCAACATTGAACATAATGATAAAAATGAGGAAGGAAATTGGAGAGGTGTCAATGTAGCAAGAAACATGGAACAATTAACGCACCAACAATTTTTTGATGACACAATCCTATATGGAGAATCAAATTTGGAAAAGGCAGAGGTCATAAAGGAAACAATAAACCAATACACCATCATCTCTAACCAGATCATAAACACAGAAAAATCGATGATACTTTTCCTCCATGCCAAAAGGCACATGCAAAGAAGGATTGCACAAATGTTGGGGTTTAATATGGAGAGTCCCAAGTATCTTGGTGTACCATTATTCGAAAGGGTGATGAGAAAAAAAAATGGAAGAACATAGTTAAAGGTTGTCAAAAGAAAACCCTAATCATGGAAGGGTAGATGGCTCACACTACCAGGAATGATATTAATGATCAAAGCAATGATTTTTGCAATTCCAATAGATGGCATGTATGTGGTTGACCAAGAAAAGAGAGTATTAAAATTGGAATGGCATCATGAAGAAGTTCTTGTGGGAGGGGTCGAAAGAAACCAAGAGACTTTCGCTTATAAATTGAGATGAAGTGAGAGAAAATAAAGAAAATGGTGATACAAGAATTAAGGACATGGATGCATAGAACAAAGTTTTCGATGCCAAACTCATTTGGAAGATGTACAATAGTCAAGAATCATTGTGGTGTAGAGTGTTACAGAATAAATACCTAGACTCAGATGAACCATGCAGAGTATTAATGATAGAAAATATTGGCATGGGATCTTACATTTGGAAGTTCCTATGGGAATGCAAACCGGTAATAACAGAACACTCGACATGGTAGATAAATAATGGGAAATCTACAAAGTTTTGGATAGAATCTTGGAACAGCTTCAACCATTGGTGGAAATTGAGGTGCTGAATGAATGTAACAACATATTGGAAGAGCTAAAAGATAAGAGTCACATACTACATAAAATCCAAAAGCTGAATGAATGGATCTGAGCGGGAATGAACACCAATAGAAAACTTGAGGACCAACGGGCAGACAAAGGAGGAATAGAAGCGGGAACTAAATCAACAGAAGATTGTATGGAACTCACAACCAAACTAAAAAAAATTGGTGTGGTGTGAAATCGAAACAATACACTACAAAGGTGGGATATCAAATTTAAAAGGCTAGAAAAAAGTGCTTCCAATGGCCATATAACCTATGTTGGAACCAAATAGTGCTACCCAAAGCAAGGGCCTTCACTTGGACGACATTGCTAATTTATGTAGCTTGGACAGGTGTCTCCATTTCCAAGAAATGTTTATTTAATTATTTAATTATTTTCTAAAGACTTCTAGAAAGAAGTTAGTTGTCCAGATAATTATGTAATTAAATAATTGATTCCTCTAGAGACTTCTAGAATCCAGTTAGTTAGGGTTGTTAGAGTAATTAATCTTAGCCATTGATTGAGATTAAATCACGGCCATTGGTTTTCCAATGAGAAAAGTATAAAAGGGGATCAATGGGCATTTGGAGAACACACACTCAAGTAGACTTGCAGTGATAACAAGTAGATACACTTGAGAAAGACTTGTAGTGATAGCAAGTAGATTTGCAGTGAGACCAAATAGTCTTGCAGTGTTAGCAAGGGCACAGTGATAGGGATAACAGTTGCGGAATCTCAGCAGGAGAAATTGAGGGAAGAATTTCTGAAGAAGAATATTGCCAGAGCTCTGCCAGTAAGAGGCAAGCAGTTTATGTATCTCTTAATTTGTTGAAGTTTAATAAAATTTCTCATCTATAGTAGTGGTTTTACCTTCGAGGTTTTTCCACGGACAATTTGTCCAAAAATATTATGTTCATTATTGTGCATGTTTTCTTCTCTATTCCTGTGAGTTTTATTGGTGAAGTTGCAGTTGTGTTATTTTTCAATATTTGTTGTGAATTAATTTTTCAGAGTCAAATAATCTATATTAGATAGGAGATTAATAATCAGTAACTGCAATAGAATTTTCATAGACACTACATAAAAGATATTAACAGGTGACCGATTACACATTGTGGGAATTATTGGCCCAAATCGGTATCCAATGTGCAAAAAAATGAGAAAACAATAAACCATCTATCACTAACTGTGAATTCGCCTCTAAAAGTTGGGATTGGTTAAGCAATAAATTGGAATGGTATGGCACGCGTTAAATGAGATAAAATCAGTCTTTTCAAGTTGGCCTAGACTAAACTCAACGCATTTTGGATGGGCCTATGGGTGGTTTTTCCATCGATGCTCATATGGAAAATATGGAAAGAGAGGACCCAAGAATTTTTAAAGAAAGTAGAATGCAATACATCCTAGGAAAAATTGAAGCCAATATAATTGAGGGCTTCAGGAAAATTCATCGCCAACAATTCACCGTCAAACAATTCATCGTCATGACAAATTCATCTCATGGAAAATTCACCACCAGCAATTCACCGCCGCGGATATTTCATCGCATTAACATTTTTAATATATAATTCAAAAAAATTGAGATTTTTTTTGCAAAAGAATAATTTCCACTGCATTAATAATAGAGATGACTGATATTGTTGTATAATTGGTTTACTAAAATAAAATAAAATAATTGAAAAATGTTTCCATTTTTATTATCATAAATCAAAATTTCTAATTGTATATGTGATGAATTATCCACAGCAATGAATTGCTAGTGGTGAATTTTCCACAAGATGAATTTGTCATGACGATGAATTGTTTGACGGTGAATTGTTGGCAGTGAATTATCCCAAGATAAATTATTGATGGTGAATTTTCCTAAAGCCATAACTGAGACGCTCAACACCAAAGCCCAAGAAAGAAGGAATCATGGATTAACAATGTGAGATGATAAAATTATGAAGCAATGGGAAGGTCTTAAATACTCATTCAGTGGTGCCGCAAAGATAATGAACATCCGAGAAAAAAAGAAAATTTTGAGATGGATCACCCCACCAAGTGGGCGATTGAAGCTCAATTTCGATGGAGTTTCAAAGGAAACCCGAGGAAATGTGGTGCATGGTGTATAAAGAAATCATGAAGGAAAACTCATTCGGACACTTTCAAGGAAGCTAAAATAAGGCACCAACAACGAAGCAGAAATGAAGGCAATATTGAAGGGCTTGGAATTATGCATAGCAAAAGAGATTAAACAAATTAACATCGAAGGTGACTCACAAATCTGTATAAATGCAATAAAAAAGATAGAGATAGAGAACTGGAATTTACAAGGATAGATAGAAGTAATCTTGGCAAGACTTGATAAGCAGCTGGAAGACTTATCATTAAGACGTGTATAGAGAATCCAATAGAGCAACGGATCTATTGGCAAATTGTGGCATTGATGGACAAATTGAACTTCTTGTTACGTCATCGCCAAGTGCATGGGATGGACTGCAATCGATAATAATAGAGAACCAAACAAAAGGAAGAATGAACGAAGGGCTCCAAGATCAAGAACACACATAGGTGGGAGTTTGTGATTCGCATCAGTAGTAAAGGATGAATCATGTGGCCAGCGGAGAGATAGTATGAAGGACAAAACAATGCTAACAACCAACGGATGACTGGAAGCTCAGGATCCTTCTCGAATGGCAATAGTTGGGAAGATGTTGGGGATAAAACCAATGCTGGGTCAGTGACTTCGTACTTTGGATAGCTGGAAAAATAGTGGAAATAACTAGAATGGAAAATCATACGAACAGCCATGCAAAGATTGTATGTTCCTAAATCCTCTCTGAGATCTTCAAGTCCTAGGGATGAATGTTAGAAGACAAGGTATTAAAGGTGCAGGAGAGTGATGACAAACCCACAAGACAATCCATAATGACGGGTGTGAAGATCTTTGAGATTGAATGCAGATGTATGCAAGAAAACAAGAGCGAGCGGTTAAGAAGACTATTCAATATAGAACCACGGCACTTAACGTTTATTGAAAGTAATAGTTAGGGACTCATCAACCACTTAATTTTCTAATACATAAGAAATAGTGGTCTCTTAAAATAGATAAGTCAACACCTCACAAGGGTGATCCAATAAAAAAAACATCATTTGTAGACTCCAATGAAGAGAGCGAGAGGACTTTAATTATAGTAATAATCTCTCCTTTGTGAGCAAGACATGGAATAGAGGCAAGAGCAACTTGAGAATCCTCAAGGAAAATCATGTCTAGAAGCAACCCCATGCAACCTACAATATGGAGATAATTTTTCATGGAAGTGTTCTTTTTACGAAGAAATTTTTCAGTTAAATCATATAAGGTAGTAGGCCTTAGATTTTTGTTATATCTTACTTAGAACATGCTTGTTGCTCTTAGATTCTAGTTTGTGGCAAAACTCATTCACAATGTAAGTCCAAGCATCAGATCCAAATATGAGAAATGTTTCATTATTGCTATCTCAAACCTTCGTATGGAGTATACCCTTTGAGAGCTTGAGTAGGTCTTTGATTGACGATATGTGTGGCATAGACCACAATTTCTCCTCCAAACTTAAGATCCATATGCTTTGCATGAAGCATGCACCTAACCATTTACATAATGGCTCATTGATTCCACTCGACAAGTCCACTCCATTATCGAGTGTTGGTGAATTGTACATCAACATGTAATGTTGTGGTTAGTAGCAAATTGTTGCAACTAGCTCTCTACTAGAATACATTCATGTGCCTCTTTCGAGTCACTTGCTCTTCTTATTGAGTTGAATTTGCACAAAAGCTTTGAAGTCTTGAGTTTGAAAATGCAATAGATCTAAAAGAATCGAAAATAATTATCAATTAAGGTGAGAAAATACAACCCCTAATGGTGAAGCATTCCACATAGGTCTACAATTTTTGCCATGTATGAGATCTAACATTCAGTGGATCTACGAGTTTTGTTCTTTGAACAAGCTTCTCAATGGTGATTAACTAGGGTGCAATCTTCATTGACTCTACTTAGAGGTTGAATGGAAGTCCTCTGACCATGTTGTGAGTGCTTATGTGTCACATTGAACCATATTTGGTATGGCCCAATCTGTGATGCCAAAGAGAATCTACCTTTATGACCATAGCAACAAACTTTTATGAAGCACATGATGGATAAAAACTACAAATCTTGTGCATCTAATCTAACTAATCATAATAACGTAAAGATATGTAATTGTTATTCATGTCTTTCATAACTCACTTGTCTAGATAAAACTCAACTTTCTTGTTGATATGAGTGATGTGATAAATAGATAGCAGTTTGGGGCACATATTTAGTACATGTGTCACTTCTCTTTAACTCACATATTTTATTTTCAATGCCCAGAAAGAATTAAATGTGTTTTCAACATTCCTTCTTATGATGGTCCACTTATCCTAGCAACCATGGTTGTGATGCTTCCTTAAATGGCCTCTAATAAAGCCTTGACTTCTAGTTCATGGTCACTCATGGTCTACCTACATAACCCTAATTGGTGGATGACTTTACAAAGTTTCAAAAAGACACCTCAAACTAGTTGAGATTGTGATGCATTTCCTAAACTAATAGATATTAAAGCTAATTCAACACTTTCACAATCAAATAAGAGGTTATAAGTAAAATACTAATATATGACAAATCCCTCGTGTTGCCATAATCTTAAGTGTGGATTATGTTGAATTCTGAAAGGAACTAGTCAACCCAATCCAAATCAACAACCTTGAGTGTGGAAAGTTGTCTATTACCTATTGCCCTAGGAATTCTTGCTAGTACCAACAAGACCTTAACTTTGTCCAATAATTTGGGTATATATCACTTTGATGGATTGCAAAATAGTGTGACGACTCCATGAATTCTTTCCTTGCATTACTTTTCTCTCATCTTCAACTCAACCATGTCCTCAAGATCACAAGTGGGAGGTGTGCCATATGGATGGGGCCAAATTATCTTGAGAGATGTACATACATAACTACTCTTATTACAAACGTCCAACTTGATCCTCTATGAAAAATAATTTAATCCATGAAACTTGATCTAGATTAATATTAAATTTAATGGTTCCATTGTCTTTTGTGCTAATTGAGTTGAATAAAATCTAAACTAATGCATAAAGTACAAAAAACTGCGTTGAGTTAATTTTGTATGGCATAGTTATGACCTTCAAAAAGTTGGTATAGATTTAGCAAATTTGCACCAATTCAACCTTCAAGAAAATGATGTCACCTAGGGGCTAATGTGGCACTTGTGCCAACGTGACATCTAATATTAGATATCTTGATGAGTTGCACTCTAATTTGTTTATCGAGAAGCTATTTCTGGATTAGATTGTGTAAGCTTTTTTGGATCAACGTTTCAGATCACACTCCGTGATCCATCATCAGGATAGAGAGCTCAAGGAGATGAAAATGGTTTGTTGCAGACCCAATAGATATAAAAAGAGGCAGAAAGATGGTAGAGGGATAGAAGGCACAAGGCCCAAGAGAGACAGGAAATAAATTACAAATAATGAAATTAGAATAAAAATGGAATTAAGAGAGCCAATTGACCATTGGATGAACAATTTCCCATATGAAGAAAAGCCAACCATATGAGAACAGAAGAACAATAATATATTTGTATTAATATATCTTTATTGGTGTGAAAAGAAGATAAAAAATAAAAGAAAGATAAATTAAAATTATCTTATCATGGGTTCCTGGCGTCTTATCTGAACCCTGTCTTTCTGGTGGCTTCTCTTCGGACCCCCGTCCTTCTGGTGACTCTTTGTCGAATCATTTTCGTCCCATTCCAACAGCTTCCCCGCACGGGTCTAACCAATCCTTACAGACTAAGCTGGAACTGGCAGTCATCACTAACGTGGAGCCTCCATCTTGCTCTCAGGCTGAACCCAACTCTGACAGTCTCGTTCCACCGGTTCCTGCATTGTCTCCATCATCAGAGCCTTCAAGTATCACGCTGACTCTCACTACCTCGGCGTTACATCTCCCTGCTCGTTGCTGTTCTCCCAGAATGGTCCACTCCAAATCGGCCTCTCACTTGTTGGCGCCAGAAACTAGTCCTTTGTCAGCTCTTTCTCCTGACGCCAGTGGACATATAGAACAGAAAGGTCTTCCTTCTCCCTTCACCAGTGGGCAGAATGTGCGGACGGAACACAACCAACCGGATGAGCACTCGCAATCCAACGTCCACCCACAGTCGGTGCTACAACAACAGTCATTTCCCAACGTCTCCTCAGCTCTGATGATAGGTACGTGCACCAATAACCTCAACCCTTTGCAACCATATTCTGTAAATCATATTAATTACTCTGATCGCGTCTCCTCCTTTCTTCTTTCTCCTCGCGCCTCTCCTCCATCAAACCAACGTCCTGATATTTTCCTTGGCGTCAATTGCTGTGCTCCTCAACCTTCCCCTAGCCACCACGAGCCTCCCTTAGCTGCTATTGTTCCTTTCGAGATGTTGGGTCGGTCTCCTCCTCACCTACCCACAAACGTAGTGGCAGAGCTGTCGGGGGTCTCATCCTCACCCACCCGCGCCGCCACTCTTTCTTTCCAGCCTGGGCTGCACCTACCATCTCGGGGGCCAACTGCAATACAAAGTCACATGGTACATGACTCTAACACGTTACTGCCACCGTCCAAACGGAGCTGGCTACGTAGCCTACAAAACCAAATGCCCATCCCCAGGAATGCACCCAGCATGGATGCTTCCCATCTCCGTAACCTCTGCAGCGGTGAAGTCCGTACAACCGTAGTTCGCAGCTTTTGTCAGACAATTTACCACGCCTGCATTATCATAAATGATAACTGTTTTTTATTTTTTGTCATACACATTTCATGATAACTGCTTTTTTATTTTTTATCATACACATTTTCGGTTAAAGATTCCGCTCAAAGTAATTTTTAAAAGATTAAGGAGAATGGAAGTTTTTCAAAGTTTTTAAACGAATTAAAATATATTTGATTTCTTATTGATAAATAAATTTTATATAAAGATATTAGATTAGATTATATTATATAAATATATTATATATAAAAATAAATTATATATTAAAGTATATTATATAGTATTTTAACTTATTAAAATAAATCTGATTTTTTACTTTAAATAATATATTTATATTTATATAAACATGTTATATAAAATTTTATATTATGTTATACAATATAATATAATATTATGTTAGGTTGTGTGTGTTATATATGTATTATATTTTTATACTAAAATTTATTAAATAAATGTACACACAATATTTTTCTTGATAAAATAAGATAGAAAATAAAAATATTTAAATTTAATATAAAATAAAATATTAAAATCCTCTAAAAATTGTTTCTATTAATTTAATTTAAATATTGAGATTTTGATGTATTTAATATAATTTGATATTATAAGTTTTGATAAAAAATAAATAAATTTTTAATTTGAAAGATAATAAATGAAAAAACTTATAAGTGTCAATTTTTATAATTGGAGACAAAAATGAATTTTTACCTTTGATTGAAATCACCCATTGGTTTTCATCCAAAGGGTAGAATTAGGCAATTTCTCTTACAAAAAACGTCAACCTCTTGTACAAAATGATAAGAAAACCTTCTAATTATAACTATAATTTATATGGGTTGTGTGATGATAATTTTATGCATAATATCAAGGATAATGGTTTCTTGATTATGGATAATGATTCAAACAACACTAAAGGTTGGCATAACCTTATCAAATATTTGCAAATAAAATTCAAAAATTAAAATTAAAGTTACAAAACACTCACATGATTTATAAAATGAAACAAATTAAAAACTCTCCTAGATTCAAGAATAACCCAATTTGAACCATGCTTACCCCACATAGTCTTCAAGGGGCCTATAATCTTCTGAAAGATTTACCAAAAAAAAAAAATCAAAAAATAAATAAATAGCATGATTTAACATATTGAAACGAATTAAAAAAATTCTCATAGAATAACTAAAGAGCTCGACATAACCCAGGTTTATAAGTCATAAGAAAGTGAGTCCAAGATTTAAAAATTAAAATAAAAATTAGAACAATTTATATAGCATGATTTAACAGATCAGAATTAGGGTTCGGTTTCACATTAAGGTTATTATTAGGATTAAAGTTATGGTTATAATTAGATATAGAGTTAGGGTTAGGGTTATAGTTTAGATTAAGGTTTACTTTACAATTAGAGATAGAATTAGAATTAAAGTTATTATTAGGATTAGGATTAAGGTTAGGGTTATAATTAGATATAGAATTAGGGTTAGGGTTATAGTTCAGATTAAAGTTTACTTTATGATTAGAGATAGAATTAGTATTAGGGTTAGGTTTCACATCAAGGTTGTAATTAGGGTCAAGCTTATAATTAGATGTAAGCTTTATTATATAACTATAAATACATTAATTTAGATATTTCTTTTTCAAAGATTTTAAAGATTTTTTAATTTTAAGTATATTAAAATAGAAACTTGTAAATTTAGGAAAGTTCTTCCACACTCAATTTTCTAAGTTTTAGAAACTTCTTTTTCAAGGTAATAATTTAACATATTCTTTGTATACCTTATCTTTATAAATAATGTTATATAAATTATTTAATTTATATGGTAAATAAGCTAGTTTTAAATATATTAGTTTAAAAACTTATTGCCTCCCACCTGTGGAAGGGACCGTCCATACCTGACGGGACCATCCATATTATGCTGCAAAATAAAAATATTATGTTACAAAATTAAATCAAAATTAAATAAGATATAAAATTATAATATTATTATTTAATATATTAAATTATATTTTAGATGGTATAATGTCACATATATATTGTATATATATATTATAATATTATGATGGTGTTAAAATTATATATTAGATATTATATATGTTACATATGTATTATATAGTGTATATATTACAATATTATAATATGTTGTTAAATTACTAATATAATATATTAAAAATATATTATTTATTTGAATTTTTTATTAAATTATTTTATATATTTTATTTTAATAGAATGGAAAATATAATAAATAAATATGAGTATAAATAAATATATAATTATATTTAGTATTAAAAAAAATTCACATAATGTATTATTAAAAAGAATGTTGTAGTAAATATATTGACTTTATGGTTAATCATATAAATTAACTTGTGAAGAAATTTTATAAATATATCTATTTTATCTAATGAGTATATTATATGTAATGCTCATGATTAGATGGTAGTTAAAAAGAGAAAATAGAATAAAATAAATAAATAAAAATAAACAGCATGAAGTTCAACCATGCTCTCCTTATGATCTATTGTGTTTTATTTTATTTGAAAGGAAAGGAAGCGCCAAAATCACTTATATATTTTGTTATATAATTCACATAAGTTCCCATTGGTTAAAATGAGAGTTATTAATAAATAGTTAAATTTTGGTGGTGCCTATAGTTCCTCGAAGGAACTAAAAAATATTTATAGTACATGAACCTTCAACAATAACCAAAGTTATAGATCCGTGATGAATAATTAATTCTTAACTTTTTATTATTAAACACTCTACTCTATTCATAATTGAAAATATTCTTTGAACTTTAAATAATTTTATCTAAATTTCTTTCTATTTATATTACTTTTATATATACACTTAATAATAATCACTTAAACAATTTTAATTATTATAAGTAATATACTTAAAAATAAATATTAAATTAAACAATTTTAATTTCAATTTAAGATAGGTGTGGATTCTGACACCGGATTGCAGGTTAGTGTGTACTTTGTTTAACTGACAAACACATGGGGGTCTCCGTAGTTGATGTAGGATGGGCATAACATGGGATGGGCATTTGGTTTTGTATGCTGCGTAGCCAGCTCCCTTAAAGAAGGGTAAAACAACTAACTATAGATGTTGTCTATGTTTTTTTTGGTTAAAATATGTATTGCATTATTCTTATTGGACAATTTCAAGTGCATTTGTTTATATGTTAGTGGGGAACTAACTATTAGATTATAATAGATCTTTTCTAACATATAAACAAATGCACTTGAATAAAATGTTAGTTATTTTTTCAATAACTAACAATACATTTATATTTAGATAAATTATTTAAACTTAAAGTATACATTTTAAGATAAAAATATTTAATTTTCATTAAATATTAATAAAATATTTCAAATAAAAACCTTCTAGAGATCAAAAATAAAATATTTAAAATATCAAAAGACTAACATAATATAGTTATCTAAAGAGATATCAATATTAAATTATTATATTTATTCAAGTGTTTACATTATCAGTACTTTTGAGTTAATTAGTTATGAGATGAATTTAAATACATTTTTTCTTGATTTATTATCTTTCAAATTAAAAATTTATTTATTTTTTATCAAAACTTATAATATCAAATTATATTAAATACATCAAAATCTCAATATTTAAATTAAATTAATAGAAACAATTTTTAGAGGATTTTAATATTTTATTTTATATTAATTTAAATATTTTTATTTTCTATCTTAATTTATCAAGAAAAATATTGTGTGTACATTTATTTAATAAATGTTAGTATAAAAATATAATACATATATAACACACAACCTAACATAATATTATATTATATTGTATAACATAATATAAAATTTTATATAACATGTTTATATAAATATAAATATATTATTTAAAGTAAAAAATCAAATTTATTTTAATAAATTAAAATACTATATAATATACTTTAATATATAATTTATTTTTATATATAATATATTTATATAATATAATATAATCTAATATCTTTATATAAAATTTATTTATCAATAAGAAATCAAATATATTTTAATTCATTTAAAAACTTTGAAAAACTTCCATTCTCCTTAATCTTTTAAAAATTACTTTGAGCGGAATCTTTAACCGAAAATGTGTATGATAAAAAATAAAAAAAACAGTCATCATGAAATGTGTATGATATAAATATAAATATATTATTTAAAGTAAAAAATCAAATTTATTTTAATAAATTAAAATACTATATAATATACTTTAATATATAATTTATTTTTATATATAATATATTTATATAATATAATCTAATCTAATATCTTTATATAAAATTTATTTATCAATAAGAAATCAAATATATTTTAATTCGTTTAAAAACTTTGAAAAACTTCCATTCTCCTTAATCTTTTAAAAATTACTTTGAGCGGAATCTTTAACCGAAAATGTGTATGATAAAAAATAAAAAAACAGTTATCATGAAATGTGTATGACAAAAAATAAAAACAGTTATCATTTATGATAATGCAGGCGTGGTAAATTGTCTGACAAAAGCTGCGAACTACGGTTGTACGGACTTCACCGCTGCAGAGGTTACGGAGATGGGAAGCATCCATGCCCATGCATCCATGCTGGGTGCATTCTTGGGGATGGGCATTTGGTTTTGTAGGGCGTAGCTGCCTCTCCAAACCCGGCTGGTGGTGCGTGTGGGAGAGTAAGTTGGTGGTTAATCTATCCAGTGCCACCTTAAACCCCCTTGCCTTCAATTTCCTAAAAAGAGGGCTTAACTTTTCAGTGGCTCCTCGTCGTATTCCTCATGTCGAGTTTCTCATCGAAATTGAGAATGTTGTCCGGGACCTCCCAATGGACATTGCTGAAGAGGTTAGAAAGGATTGCGCAGTGGCCCTTAGACGTGCTAAGCCTCCGAGTGGCAACATCCCCAAAGCTGAGTTTGTCGCTTTCAATGAGTTAATGAAAAATAATGATCTAATCATTGCCAAAGCTGACAAAGGCAATGCCACCATTGTCATGAACAAGTCAGACTACATCTCAAAAATGCTTGACCTTCTCTCGGACGTCAACAGTTATAAAGTTGTTTCGCAAAATCCTTGCTCCAAAATTTTCAAAAAAGTCAAATCCTCTGTTGCCCGATCCTCCTTTGATGATGCGACCAAGAAGCGTCTTTTACCTTCTAAAGAGGTGACCCCTCGTATATATGGGGTCCCAAAAATTCACAAATCCGGTGTTCCTTTAAGACCCATTGTGGACACCATAGGTTCTCCCACTTACAAGTTGGCCTCCTACTTGGCCAAATTAATCTCCCCTCTTGTGAGAAAATCTGACTCCTTCATCAAAGACTCTTCTCATTTCATTCAATTTATTCGTGACATCAAATTAGAAAGCAGTGACATCTTGGTGAGTTTTGATGTCACCTTCCTCTTCACCAAAGTTCCTATTCCCGATGCTATCAAGATCGTTAAGCAAAAAGTTAATGTCGAGATCGCCACCTTGGTGGAATTATGCCTAAGATCTACTTTCTTCTCTTTCCAAAATGTTTTTTATGAATAGGTTGATGGTGTTGCCATGGGCTCTCCCCTCTCTCCCATCATTGCCAACCTGTATATGGAGCATTTTGAAGAAATTTCCCTTAGGTCCTTCCCCCTCAAGCCAAGATGGTGGAAGCGATATGTCGATGACACCAATGTTTGTTGGCCCCATGGCCTCGACAAACTAGAAGAATTTCATGCTCACCTCAATAGCATTGCTCCGTCCATCTCTTTCACCAAGGAGCTTGAATCCGATAACCATTTACCTTTTCTTGACGTATCAATCCTCAAAAAATCTGATGGCTCCCTTGGTCGTCGCGTCTTCCGCAAATCAACCCACACTGATTTATACCTCCACTCCTCCTCTCACCATCATCCTAGCCAAAAATTTGGAATTCTAAAAACTCTTGCCACAAGAGCCTATCGTATCTGCGATGAAGAAAACTTAACCCAAGAGTTGGAACATCTTCGCCTGGTCTTTAGGCTAAATGGTTACACCAATAAACAAATCTCCAGAGCCCTCAACCATTCCAAACGTTGTTTCTTCTCTTCTTTCTCTTCCAATTCCAACTCCTCTTCCCAACCTACCTGTTTCCCCAGTGCCTCCTTGCCCTTTGTGGAAGGCATCTCACATAAAATCTCAAAAATCCTTCTTAAAAAAGGCCTACGTTGTGCTTTCAAGCCCCTTTCGACACTAAGAAACTGCATCCTGCCTCTCAAAGACCCTAAAAACATATATCAAAACTCAGGAGTCTACAAAGTTGTTTGCTCTTGTGGCACTCCGTACATTGGTGAAACGGGTCGAGCATTCAACACAAGAATCAGAGAGCATGGTGCTGACATCAATCATGAGCGTGTCTCAAAATCAGCCCTAGCTGAACACTCCTCTTCAACCAAACACCATATCTGTTTAGAAAACACTCAAATCTTGTTCGTTGAAGATAACTTCCGCAAGAGGAAACTCAAAGAAGCCATTCAAATCATCAATCACCCCAACAACCTCAATCGCGATGAAGGGTGGAGTTTAAGCCTCTCTTGGAAGCCTCTTTTGTCGTTGCTTAAAAACCACCATCCCCCTCGATCTTGACCCTCTCTCCCTCGATCTTATCTCCCTCGATCTTGTTCCCCCTCCCCCATCCTTTTTTTCCCTTCCTCCCATCTTTTGGGCTCTGTGGTCGCTTGCTTTTGTTTGGTTCCTCCTTTTCTTCCTCTTTGCCATTTCGTTTCTTCCATCCTTTCTCCTCCCCCCTCCCTTGTACTTTGTGTCTTCTCATTCCTCCCCCTCGTCACTCTTTCTTCGAGGATTGTGATCGCCTTCACTTGCTTGGTCCTCCTCTCCTTGTGTTTTTTAAAGCTCTCTTTCTTTTTAGTGTTCTTCATTTTTTGTTTGTCTTTACATACTCCTTGGTAATATAGCTTCATTTCTAATACATTAATTCATTAAATATATATAAATATTTTAATATATTTCAACACATTGATAGTTCGGCATACATTTAAATAGATTAATTCATTTAAATCATCCTGATAGATTAATATATTTAAATTATTTAAATAGATTAATATATTTAAATCATTTAAATATATTGATCTATTTAAATAAATCTAACTTATCTTCCATCTTCAAAATAATTTATAATTTATCTAATTTATCTTTATAGATTAATATTCTTAAATTATCTAAATAGATTAATATATTTAAATCATCTAAATAGATTAATATATTTAAATTGTTCAAATAGATTAATATATTTAAATTATTTAAACAGATCAATATATTTAAATCATTTAAATATATTAATCTATTTAAATATATCAATCTATTTAATATATCAATCTATTTAATAATTTAAATAGATCAATCTATTTAATAATTTAAATAGATCAATCTATTTAAATAGATCAATCTATTTAAATAGATCAATCTATTTAAAATAGATCAATAGATCAATCTATTTAAATAGATCAATTTATATTAATCTATTTAAATATATCAATCTATTTAATAATTTAAATAGATCAATCTATTTAAATATAATCTTCTACCTAAATAGATTAATATATTTAATTATATTTAAATTATTTAAATAGATTAATATAATTAAATCATTTAAATATATTAATCTATTTAAATAAATCTAATTTATAATAAATCTAATTTATCGTTATAGATTAATATACTTAAATTATCTTAATAGGTTAATATATTTAAATCATCTAAATAGATTAATATATTTAAATTGTTCAAATAGATTAATATATTTAAATTATTTAAATAGATTAATACATTTAAATTATTTAAATAGATTAATACATTTAAATTATTTAAATAGATTAATACATTTAAATTATTTAAATAGATTAATATATTTAAATTTTTTAATATATATTAATCTATTTAATAATTTAAATAGGTCAATCTATTTAATAATTTAAATAGATCAATCTTTTTAAATATAATCATCTAACTAAATAACTTTAATAGAATTATTTAAATAGGAACATAATAAATCTAATTCATCTTCCATCTTTATAATAATTTATTTCTAAATCTTTTAAATATATTAATCTATTTAAATAGATCAATCTATTTAATAATTTAAATATAATCATCTATCTAAATAATTTTAATAGAATTTTTTAAATTATTTAAATAGGAATATAATAAATCTAATTTATCTTCCATCTTTATAATAAAATATTAATATTTTAATATTTTTAATCTTTTGTTACATTTAGAAATACCTAAATATAGTATTACATTATGTAATATAGTATAAAAATTAATATATTTAACATAATGTAATATTCATTAATATACTTAACCTTCTTAAACATTCATCAAGATATTTAACATATTATTGTGTTTGGTCTCCTTTTTATTCAATTTTTGTTGATATTTGTTTATTAATTTCTTAAATATATTAATTTTATCAAGATATTAGCTTACAAGATATTAGCTTATTAAATATATTATTATTGATAAAAAATTCTATTCTAATGTTTTGGCCTGTTTCTCTTAATTTTTAATTTATCTTTCTTTTATTTTTTATCTTCTTTTCACACCAATAAAGATATATTAATACAAATATATTATTGTTCTTCTGTTCTCATATGGTTGGCTTTTCTTCATATGGGAAATTGTTCATCCAATGGTCAATTGGCTCTCTTAATTCCATTTTTATTCTAATTTCATTATTTGTAATTTATTTCCTGTCTCTCTTGGGCCTTGTGCCTTCTATCCCTCTACCATCTTTCTGCCTCTTTTTATATCTATTGGGTCTGCAACAAACCATTTTCATCTCCTTGAGCTCTCTATCCTGATGATGGATCACGGAGTGTGATCTGAAACGTTGATCCAAAAAAGCTTACACAATCTAATCCAGAAATAGCTTCGATATTCTTATGGATTGTGGAAATCTAATAACATTGGTCTAATTTGTTTGTTAATTGTTGTGCTTACCGACTCGGCAAGTGTACCCAATGACACAAGTAGTCGAATATGATTAGTTGAACTTGTTTACTAAGACAAATTATCCTTCAAAATCAAATCCCAATCAATTAAGTACAAAAGATTGGATAGCTAAGTGCTACTTGTATATGAAAGGGGGTCAACTCTCTTTTGAGTAAGGCCACCAAGACCCAAATTTGATGACACCAAAAAGGATGGGCTTAGGGTTCTTCCAAAGAAGAAGCTTAAGAATCACATATTATTTGAACCCCATAGCTAGCGAAGGGCTGAATGCTTATATGCTAATGCCTTAGCCACTATGGCAATGACACAATTATGCTTAGCAAGTGATGCTAGGACCTTAAATTGGCATGTGAACAAAGCCCTTTTTGAGAATAAAAGTGACTCATACAAACGATGCTCTTGAGAGACAAATTTTGACAACTTCCTCTTCTTCTTTTTTGGCAATGAACACGAATCTTCAAACAGATTTGTTAGAAACATAGTTTCCTTGAAACAGATTGGCATGTGAACAAAGCCCTTTTTGAGAATAAAAGTGACTCGTACAAACGATGCTCTTGAGAGACAAATTTTGACAACTTCCTCTTCTTTTTTGAAGATGAACACGAATCTTCAAACAGATTTGCTAGAAACATAGTTTCCTTGAAAACCTTGATTTGGCATATAGCTTTGCAACGTTGAAGCCTAGATCAACAAAATATTTAAAATGAATTTGTAATAATCCAAAGAAAGTATTTTACTGAAAAAGAAAAACAAAACAAAAAAAATCTTTATAATTGTGATCCTCTCCTAACCGCTTTGATACCATGTGAAAATTGACGATTGCCTTCAATCAAAATGATGTAATTTGAATCAAACGCGATATAGAAAATGCACAAAGCGACAAAGATATAGAAAAGCAAACAAGCAAATAGCATTGTATATAAAATGAATGAAGATAGTTAGATGTGGATTCTATCGTCTACGTACACATCGAAGCCATTGGTACATAACAAAGCCAACTTAAATAAATATATTATGCATCATTATAGGTGGCCCTTGAGGTGGAAAAACATAAAATGGTAAGGCAAGTTTACACAAGTTCTAACATATGTAACGATTTGCCCCGGAGAAAATAACTTTTTTGGCAGAGCCATAATACAATTTATCAAAATTCACCCAAGGCCAGCTTTTTGTTCGTGAATGTAAACTACAAACTCAAATCATTCAAAAACATTAAAAACAATCTCAGAAGGGCTTAACAACATGCAATTTGCTGTCCTGAAACTATGAAGGGAACTCCATACGAATATGTTAAGCTATTGAACAAATGCTATGCCCACTTCCTACAGTCTACAACATCTAAAATGATAAATTTCTTGCCAAATTTCTACTATTATGAATGTCATCTTTGTTGGTTTAAATAAAATGCCACACAAATTGAACACTCTGTGACCCATCATCATGCAATGGGTAATAATCAATGTTTCTGGCTTTAATTGTTATACTCTTCCTGATAATGGATGGATCATAGAGTGCGGTCCAAAACCTTGATGTAAAAAACACTAACAGCTAAGCCAGAAGTACACACTCTGACAATATTTATTACTCAGCAATGCAAAGTAAAATATTGTAACTATTTATCTATTACATCACATAAAGATTTACGGCCCTTCTTCACAATTTTTCCATTAGGGAAGCAACAATGCAGCACACGGCTTTTGCATTGTCATGCAAGTTTAACAAGCAAGCAAGGAAATTAAAGTTAACATATGGAATGTGTTATATACCATGAAAATCGTTTCTGAGGGAAATTATTTTAACATGTTATTGATTTTATCATAAAATGCACAAAGGATGACTTAGGGAAATAGTTCACCGTGTTATTTTCCAGTCTCCGAAACAATATATTAGTATTGTACTAAACAATAAGAAATCAAATTCCCTGAGGCTTGCATAGTGTTGATATATCTAAGCCTTCGGTCAATTGAGGAAAAGATTTGGCCACTTCCAACCATACCTGCTTCTAGATGAGAATATTTAACGACCTCCTTCCTAGATCGCAATTTTATTACTCTTCAGCAACCTCTTTAAAAATAGTTGGTACATTACCACTAAAGTTTTAGAAATCTAAGTACGATTAAAAAACAGTTAATCTAGGTCAAAGTGTATTCCATATTCCTTTTCATGACAACGAGTTCTGACCATACAATACTGAATCAAAACCCACCAGCCTGGAACAAAACCAATGGCCATTACAGTTTGCAACTGCACCACCCAACAATATTGGATGAACCAGAAAGCGCCACCATGTCCCATGCCAAGTGAAATTATTCACACTTTATTGAACGATATATGTGGCGGACAAACAGTAAAGAGGCACGGAATCCCACTGTTCCAAGCATCAAGAAAAACCCATAGCATATGCAAGCCATATAACCAAAGAAAAAGGAGGTTTGCATGAATCCAGTCATATCTGATCGTGCAAAATAATAATATAAGCAGTACCCAAAGATAAAGACACCAGTCGATCCTCCACATAACACAGACCTGCAAGAAAATTGCCACATCAAGAATATCAGAAGGAATCAGGCAATTTGCAATCATTAATACAAGCAGTTAAAAAAGATCTTTGTTAGAAAAATCACTAAATCAAAGCCAACTGAGGAAGATAACCAATAGACAAATATAAGCGAGTCTTCCTTTAAAATACAACTTCAAATCAGAAAATGGCCAAATGATCATAGCATTGATGATCTGAGTCACCATAAATAGATGCACAGCAGTATTTGCCAAATCTGCTAGTTGTTTGTGACAATCTAGCAGAAAAGGGCCAAAATGATTATGGCATTGATGATCTGAGTCACCATAAATAGATGCATAGCAGTATTTGCCAGTGTACACTGAGAACACATCCCTGGAGCTTTTATGGTATTCCCTAGAATAAAGACATCCCAGAGGTGACAGGATGAGCACAAAACATCCCCCCACCATCCCTATTGCTGGGGCCCTGACAAGGGGCCATCTGCACAGCAAGGACACCTCTGAGGGCATTCCCCTTTTGGGGGGTAAATCCAGACACGCCCTGACATCCCCAGAATGGTTGAAGGTCACCTGGTCTGATGTCATTTTAAAATACCACTTTTAAATTTAAAGAACTTGAAATTTTTCTAAACCTAAAACTAAAAGCAAGGCCCACAAGGGCTCCTCAATCTTACAAACGTATAAAAACCCTAGCCCATACTCTTTTGCAATCAACAAACGAGAAGAAGCAGAAGAGGCAGAGGAAGTAGACCAACATTAACTCCTTCATGTATGCTCCCATTTCCCGTTGATCATTCATTTTCCCTTTTTTAAGTTTCTACTTTAAAGTTCAAACTAAATTAAAATCATTCATGAATCTGGTTTTCATTTCCATAAATACCAAATAAAAATAATGCTCTATGGAATTGCAACTTCTGTGTATTCTTTACTTTACACCTAGGTCAACCTGAAATAAGAAAAATTCTTATTTGTATAACTAGTGATTGTTTTTAAATTTTTATTGTAATGGGCTAATTAAATAATGTATTGGGAATATTATATAACTCAAAAAAGGTTTGCAATTTCTATGTATCCTATGCTTTTGCACTTCATGCAACCCAAAATAAGCAAAACGATATAACAGAAGAAAAATCCTTGTGTTTGTACAACTAGTGGTTATTTTTTATTTTTTGTTGCAATGTGCTAATCAAATAATATCTTAGGAGTCTTAGATATCTCAAATAAGGATAGAAAATTCTGTGTATCTTCTGTTTCTGTGCCCCATGTAACCTAAAACAAGAAAAACAGATGGAGATTCCTTGTGTTTGTACAACTAGTGATTGTTTTTAAATTTTGTTGCAATGAGCTGATTAAATGTCATATAAGTTTTACATAACTCAAAGGAGGACTAAAAGTTCTGTACATCCTCCGCTTCTGCAACTTGTGTAAACTGAAAAAAAATAAAGAAAAATTCTTGTCTTTAGGCCTTGTTGTGAGTAGCAAAAAGTAAGTTTTACTTGGTTTTTGCAGTGCTAATATGAATTCCTTTAGTTTAAATGACAATGAGTAGGAACAAACGTATATTTCTGGATTAAACTGTGTATACATTTGTTCTTATGATGGACTGTGGAAAACTAATACCAGACAATGAGTAGTTTAATATGTGTAGGAGGTGTACATTTACTCTTCTAATGCTGCCATAATATTCAAGGGTGCAACAATGACATTTTCATAGGTGACACCCCTTTGAATTAGCAGTTTCGTTCGTATCTCATCTTGTTGCAAATTGCAATAAAGGGGTCATCTTATTGATGGACCCTATAACATGTTGAGTGATCCATAATTGAGTCACAACCAGGACCATGGGATCATTTTGGAGAGAGTAATTATTTCAAAAGTCTCAATTGTTGTACAAGATCTTAGTTCTTACACAAGGTCTTCGTTGCTGTGCAAATATTTAATTCTGCTGCATAAGACATTCTTTTGGCTTTGCAAGTAGGTCTTTGGTGTCCAAAGGAATGTGCTGTCAATTTTTGAGTAGGTGGAAGTTTCTACAAATGTATGTCTGGTCAAAACAGCAATTTATTGTCTTTTGTCTTCATATGGGTGTCATTGTTACAATACTGACTTCCCTTTCTTGGTTGTTTGTATTGTTTTGCTCATGGCTGATTTGTTTGGTTGTGATGGTTCATTTCCATCGTGGCAGTTATAGCTCTTTTGTCCATTTTGGATTACTGTTCTTGACACAAGCAGAGACAAGAAGTTGAAATCCTCCATATGGGTGACTCTTAGCCTTCCACTGGCCATGGGAGGTTTAGGGACATCTAGAGTATGTTTTGACAATTTTGAGGGGTTAGCTCTCTGTACAAACTTCCTGTGATGCTTGTTGAAGGAGATTGAAGAGAGTTCAACAGAGTTTACTCAAGTTGGACGCAGAGCAAGCATAAAGGAACAACACGATGATGTTTGTATGCTCCAATGAGTCCAATTGGGTAATCTAATGTTTGTAAACTTTTTGGATTAGTGACATGAAGCAAGTGATTGCACTCCTCCTAGAGTTTTATTCCCCTTGAGGATTTCTCCAGCTGTAGATTGGTCTTTATCTCTTGTTTATGTGCATGTGGAACCTCTGTGTGTGTTTCACTGTTTTCCTTATCATTTCTAGTATTCATGCATGTTATGGACATTACTGAATTGTACTTATTGTTCATTTCAAAGGTTATCATTTCTAGTATTTATGCATGTTATGGACATTACTGAATTGCACTTATTGTTCATTTCAAAGGTTATCATTTCTAGTATTTATGCATGTTATGGACATTACTGAATTGCACTTATTGTTCATTTCAAAGGAAGGAATTAATATTTATTGAAAGGAGTAGCAATATGTGTGTGTGTGTGTATTGTTGAGAGTTTGAGGCATATCATTCAGCTCTTTACATTGTATCAGAGCCTTAAATCATTGGAAAGAGGTGTGTGAATGTGGCATGCCAATTAATAAATTGAGTGGAGGTGAAAATCATGAACCTTACAATTCTGAAATTGGTTCCAGAATTTGGCTAAGGCAAAGAAGAGCCTGTGTCAAGGGAGGAAGCAGGTGGTGAGGTGATATTCAAATGGCTGGAAGACAAGGCAGCACAATTTCCATTCTAATTGCTCTCACAAA
The DNA here is from genome assembly GCA_007258455.2 of Sequoia sempervirens. NCBI lineage: Eukaryota > Viridiplantae > Streptophyta > Pinopsida > Cupressales > Cupressaceae > Sequoia > Sequoia sempervirens. The sequence goes on along the minus strand of VDFB02033691.1, from coordinate 20,863 downwards.
GAAATTGGGGATGGATAAACCTCATAATGAGGAAAGGGAGACAAAAAAATCTGAAGCGGAACAAGGATAGCTTCTTTAAGGCTGAAGCTAAAATTGATAATCAGCACTATGATGAAGAAATCAATGCTGAGAAGCTGGACCAATGGATTTTGCAGATGAAAATCTATTTCCATCTTCACAAGCCCACCCCTTATCAGCAATGAACAGCTCAAACTTGCAGGCCACACTTTGACATGATATGAAAGCTGTGTGCGTACTGTCATAGGATTATTGGAAAAACGTACCCATTTTCAAGTGGGATGACTTCCAATCTCTCCTAAGAAAGCAACTTTATCCCATTTGCCATGAGGAAGAGCAAGTAATACAGTGACATTACTTCCTTCAAATGCGAGACAAAGCATACAAAAATATACAAGTGAATTTCAAAAGAGGGTTGTACAATTGAGAAAACATGTCATTGATAATAAAGTTCTGATTAGGTATGTTGGGGGCCTGTTTGGGCACACCTCAGACAGCATGTTTTGATGGCATAACCCAAAGACATTGATGAAGCATGTGCCCAAGCACACTACCGTGAGCTGGACTGAAAAGAGAGCTTCATCTTTTGAGCAAAAAGGCAAAGAAAAACAGGGAAAGCAGCAAGATCATAATAAAAGTAAGGATAAAGACAATCGTAAGCCCAAGAAAAAAGTGAACATCTCAGTCCAAAAGAAAGAGAAAGGCAAAGATAAAGGAAAATTCCATTGTTCTCATTGTGACATGGATGGTCACTCAGAAAAGAGGTGTTGGAAGCTTCACCTGGGTTTACCACTCTCACAGATGAGGAAAAAGGACACCAATACAACTTTCATCAATAAAGATAAGGAAATTATTGGTTATTCTGATACCAATGAAAAGATTTCTTATGTGGTGCAGAAAGATTTGTGTGTTGTTGATGAGAGCTCCAAAACCAATGAAGAGGAAGAGCTCAGCAAGCTGTTCCTTATTAAAATCATAATTAAGGACATGAAGGTAGATTTATTATTTGATACGTGCTCACAAGCTAATCTTATTTCACAAAAGCTGGTTGAAGAATTGCATTTAAAGACCATGGAGCATCCGCAGCCCCATTCACTTGGATGGCTAAGGCAAGGCATGGATTTAAGCATCAAGAAACGATGTAAGTTGAACTTTAGCATGGAAGCTAATCCTAGAGATAAGTATTGGTAGATGAAATTCTCTTGGATGTATGTGGAGTTATTTTTAGTAGTCCATATTTACCTATGAGGGATCAAATTTACTTCCATAGAAGAAACCAATAAAAATTGATGCTTACTGGTGAGCCTTCACTTTGAATGCTACGATAAAGAAAGCTAAGGTCTCCATGCTTAGTGCCACTCAAGCCAAGAGGCTGATTAATGCTAGTGAAAAATTTTGCTCTTTTAATAATTCAAGGTAAAGAAAAACAGCCTAAGGCAAATGTACAATGGTTGCATGTGCTGCATACTAATCATGATAAGCTTTTAGTGACTTAATGCAGCAATTTTCTGAGTTACTCAAGAAACTGAAAGGGCTGCCACTGGAGAAGTCTAGAGCATGAAATTATTTTTTTGTCAGATTGCCCTCCGCCCACTATTGGGTTATACAGGCAGAGTGTAATGGAAGCAAAAGAGGTCAAGGATCAGCTAAAGCAGTTGTTGGAACAAGGAATTATTAGACTGAGCGCATCCCCTTGCAGTTCTCCAATAGTCAATGTACCAAAGAAATATGGAACTTAGAGTATAAGAGTGAATTATTGGATCTTAAATAAAATTACAATTATAAATCGGTACCTGCTTCCCTGCACAGAAGATTTGCGAGATCAGCTCCAGTACACTTATATTCTTGTGTAATCGTGTATCTTGCTAATATTTTGGTCTATTGTAGAACATATGAAGAGTGTGTATTGCATTTGAAACAAGTATTGGACATTTAAAATAAGAACCAATTGTTTCTGACTGAGAAGCTATGTTACGGTGTTACCCATTCGTCCCTGCTGTCTTCTGGATTCGGGTACGATCTGCTCCGAAGTCAGCTTCTGGCCCAGTGCAGTCAGGGCTGCATCCAGGACCATAACTTAGCCTATGGATTTCTTCCAAACAATCACAGGCGAACACACAACAAACCCCACAAAATTTCACAAAATCTTCAACACCACAATCCTTTTTTTTCATTTTTTAATTAAATTTTTGCTTTTTTTTGGATGCATAAGAATAAATCTGTAACCCTAAACAAAATATTGTTGGGCATGATTTTTGCTTGGAGTCATCTTTTCCCTCCCAATCACATGTTGCCCTTCCACTCACACGTTGCCCTCCTGCTCAAATGTCCGATCAACAAATTTATTCATAAGACCATGGGAAAAGAAGCCTGCAAGGTAGAATTTGCAGCGAGGAAGGGTTCAATTCACATGCAAAATCGACAAAAGCGGAGCAGATGGAATGGAATGGTGTACCTATACTTCTAATAATATAGTTGGTTCCATTTCAATCAATCGTAAGTGCTGGTTTGAGTAGTGGGCAATGTGGCCCAGTGGTTTGAACTTTATTTGGTTATTTAATTATTTATTTATGTAGTTCATATACTCCGGTAGATTACAAAGGTCAAATATAAATTTTATTTAGTTATTCACTTATTAATATAAGTTTTATTTATAATTTATCATTATATTATAATTATTATACATTAATTTTATTAATATTGTATAAGGTTTATAAATATGATTATATTTTTGTACATCATGAGTTATAAATGGTTCAACTTCAAATTCCCAATTAGATTTAACTAAAAATTCTATGATTTTATAAATTTTGGACTTCAAATTTCTAACAGTTAAACAACAAAACAAAGTACAATTCCCAACTTGAATAAATCCTTCAAATCAAGGCATTCAGACCTCCAGCAGCAGATTGAATAAAGCCTTGTATGTTAAGTGTTTTTTACTCTTCTATTAAAGGATTATGCGTATAACAAATGCTCTTCTGATCACCCACCAAAAGACAATGACATAAATGTCCCATCATAGCACACTTTGGCACGCATTACTATCAATTTTTAAAGTTTGGATGTGGTTTTTTGGGGTTAACTATGGATTCTTCCGAAAATAGAAAGGTCGTTCCCTAGCCATCCCAAACATGTAGCCCATCCCACTCCTGCTCCCATTCAGTACAACAACAAGACTGATTCATAGAGAACCCAATAATATAGGTAAATATAAAACATTTTAAAAATTAGCAAAAAACATCTAAACTACTACATTATCTTAACTAACTTTCCATCAAAAGGATTTACAAAATACTTAATGGAACTCAAAAAATGGGAGGGAGCGGAGGGAGCGCACCCAGCAATATGTTATATTTAAAAATAAAAAACAATACCATTTTGTGTACTCTCAATGTTATACCCTCTTACTGTGTCACAGCATTCGGCGAATCTCATCCATGAGATTCGAATTTCACCGAATTTCAACCAAAACAAAAAAATTCGTTTAAATTCGCCTTAAATTCGTACGGCATGAGGATTAGGTTTTTCTGTTGGAACATGTATTATCAGCCCCTTTGTTTTTTTCTCCGCTCCAGTTTAAAAAGCCAGGTGCACCAAGAAATTGGCAGCCAAGGGCATCCTTGTGACTCTGGTGTGCACCCATGGATGCTATGCCCGCATCATCAAAGCTTATAATGGTCGCGACCCTTTCGGCCACAACGTCGACAGTTTGGGTTTCCATATACATTCGGCACTCATTGCGCATTGACGCGACCTCATCGAATCGCAACGATGTTTACTGCGACCCATTCGACACTCATCAACGACGGCCATTATCCCTTTACAGGAGACGGTGATACCATTATTTTATGCTCTAGTTATGTTTAGCAGATGCCTCCTCAGAGCTTCCTTCCAGAGGGGTGTCTGAGTCCCGATCCTGTCGAGCGCCTTCATTTCTTTATCGCTCTCCTCTCCTGTCGGTGGAATATTCATTCATGACTTTTGCTTTTTATTATGGTTTTTTTTAATTATGCCTTTTTATTATGCACGATTATTGCTTTGTGGGTGTCATTCTTATTATAATATAATTATGATTTAATATATTTATTATTTATATATTAATATTATTTAAATTAAATTTTAGATATATTATATTATAATAATATAATATTTTTAGATTTACTAATGTATTCAAGAAAACTGTCAGAATAATACTTTAATATTTTATTATTTAATAATTATATTTAAAGTTCAATAGTTTTAATTTATTAATATAGTATCATTAGTTATATTTATTAAAAAAATTACATAAGGCGAATTTGAATTATTTTTTTCATTAATTTTCATTGTTGCCGAACGAATTCAATTAATCTTGTGAGCCCTCTTAATCTCCACCATTTTTAGAAAAAAATGGTAGCTTAAAAACTAAATTCTGAACACTAATATTATTGTTCTTATCACATCTTCAAACTTAGATCACTGGCATCTCAAAATATTTATCAAAGTTCAGTTTTTGTTGATTTAAAGAAAAACGTGGCCACTTTTTACCCTTGATACATTTGAAATTGAAATGATCCATATGGGTGACCCTTAGCCTTTCATTGGCCATGGAAGGTTTGGGGACATCTATATAAGTATGTTCTGACAAATTTGAGGGGTTGGCTCTTCATACAAACTTCTTGCGATGCTTGTTGAAGGAGACCAAGGGGTAATGAATTGAGTTTACTCGCATTGGAGGCAGGGCAGGCATGAAGGAACAGCACGTTGACGTTTGTATATTCCAATGAACCCAACTAGTTGATGAAATGATTGTAATCCTTTTAAATTAGTGACATGGGGCGAGTGATTGCACTCTTCTTGGAGTTTTATTCCCCTTGAGGGTTTCTCCAACTGTAGATTGATTATCATCTCTTGTTTATGTCTGTTTTCCTTATCATTTCCAATACTTATGCATGTTACGGGCATTGTTGAATTGCATTTTTTGTTCATTTCAAGGGAAGGAGTTACTATGTGTTGAGAAGTGTAATGGCATCTATATGTTGATGAGAGTTTGAGGTATTGCATTCAGTTCCTTATGGATCACTCAGCCAAATGAAGGTTATTGTTCAATAGAGACACCCCACCTTACAGATCTATGTTGGGCACATTCAACCTATCATTCAGCAAAGTTGGGTGAAGCTCAATACTACTTTGCACATGGCTGCCTATGCACCCAAAATGGTATGTGTGAAGACCTAGTAGAATTATTACCATACATGACATAAGGTGAAAAGAGGTTTCATGAAAGCCATAAAGAAAATGTACAGTACAGAGGAAGCCGCATCATGTTGACACAAGAGGACCAGATTTGTTTAACTTAGGTCCAACATGAATTTGACAAAACGAGATAGGGGGACTTTGGCACAAAGGAGCCTAGTAAGTTGACAATTGTATGGGAACTCATCATTGATATGCACACTTACCATTTGGTTCTTACCATATGTTTGTTCTCCCTTTGTTGTTGAGAGGAATTGGTTTACATACAACTTCACCCACTCTATCAAGAGAGAGAGGTTTACCTCTAGGAGAACAAAGAACTTTGTGGTTGTACATAGTGTCTTGCCTCTTATGAATTGCAAGACAGTTGAGTATTCAACAACATGGCAGGATGTAGAGCCTCATGAGTCGATGCAAATTAGTGAGGATCAAGTTGCGCATACAAGGTTGTTAGGGCTCCGGTTTCAAAAGCTAAATGATTCTGGTAGTCCCAACAATAAGTAATGCCACAGCTTTTGAATTAGACAATGATTTCGATTAGCCATTGTACTTTGTATCTTAAACTTGATGGATAACATAAATATTTGGATCAATTGATTTTCAAATTGTCAAACTCTGTACATATTTTGACTTCTTTCATTTGTTGTTTATATAAATGACAGATTGCAACTTCTTTTACTGTTTTTGTAATTAATTTTGTAAATCTTAATTTTTACATATTATTTTAACAGTAATTCCCAAAATTCGTGTCTGGAAAGCATATTCGGTGTCACTATGCAGGTTAGGGAAGATATTTGTGCTGACAAATTATTCCTTCAATTCTCTGCGACTTAGATTGCGACCATTGTTTCTATACAACTTTAACTGAGGTACTTAGTATATCAATCAATAAAATCATTTGATGTGAAACTTTTAAATGTATTAAGTGAACAAGAGAATGGAGAGCAATTTACAAATGCACAGTACTAGTTATGCATTGATAGTTATAAACCTTTAGGATAGGGTACTAAGAACAAAAGAAATTGATGCTTATTTTCCATGAAAATTCTTAAATTTTATGGTCTCTAAATTTATAAATGTAATTGATTTATTAGACCAAAATAATATATCAGATCGAAACTGTAATATATGTGTGCACAGTGTTAATGGAGCAATTATTATGGATTGAATTTTAAAAATTAAAAGATAATGAAGTGAGGAATTATTAATTAAAATTAATGAGATATTTATATTTTAAAAGGAAATATATGTTCTTATTTATACAGTTTGATTACATATGTTTTTCTAATAATTTATAGTTATTATGAAAATTGTGTAATGAAACTTATTAATAGCTGCTGCAAATGTATTTCCATGTATTTTGTGTAACTGCTGCACCGTCTTTCCACAGCAATTGGAAGACTGTTAGAAAAGGATTTTATTCATCAACAATCACTACTATAAAATAGTGTTTTGCCCTTTACACAATCCACGATATTAACGTAAATGACAAAAATGCATATTCCACAGTTGATGGGCTATACTCTCAATTTTATATGCTCTCTATGTCTCTATGTTATTGAAATTCCTTTAAATTTAAAATACAGCAGGTTTTTCTCCCTTTTTCTGCAATTTTTTTACTTTTCCTTGAAATTTTGATTATTTGCCTTTTCTTTTTAGACTGCAGGAATCAGGTAGCCCCCCTCTAAACTTTTTTCATGTAACCGGTGACGCTAGCGCGACACGCCCTCCGGTACGACGGGGACAGAGGGGAAACTAGACCCCGTGACCTCTTGCCTGCAACAGGATGCTAAACTTTTTTCATGTGACCAGTGATGCTAGCGCGACACGCCCTCCTGTACCACAGGGACAGAGGAGAAACTAGACCTTGTGACCTCTTGCCTGCAACAGAATACTTTAGCCAATCAAGCTAAGCCCCCTTGCCCCTTGATTATTTCCCGTTTAAATCCTGATTGCACTTTTGGTTTTACCAATTTTCCACCAAAATATTTTTGCTGTTATGACTACTCATAATTGGCAGTCTAGAGGAAGAATAATAATTAGGAAATTGTTAGAAGGTCGGTGCCTTCGTCCCCTTGGATAGGTTGGTGCCTGTCTAACCCACCGCGGATTCGTGACATGGCTTAACCACCTCCCGTGGATCTTGTATAAATCTAGCATTTTGTATCGGACGTTAACAGGTCGATCTTTTGGTGCAACGGCAAAGCCATTGCAACAGAAATTAATGTTAGGACACATGCAGTTTGATTTATGGTATAACTATAACAATTTAAGCCACCAGGCTATCTATCATCTTAACGCTATCTATCATCTTAACATGGAAATAAGACATATTTATTAGTGCCACACTATAAATCAGTATTTACCACATTAACACATTTGATGTATATCCTAAGTTTCATGTACACATTACTGACCTAATAATTTTTTTGGCGCTATATACACACAAAAGCTTGTGCATGACCAGCAATGTGCAAAATAAAAGCCAATTGATCCTTTGGATTAAATACACCAGCATTGAATTCAAACACGCCTGTATACTGTAGCCTTTACACACAAATCAGAGCCCTCTGATCAGAGGGCAAGGAAAGACATGTGTCCAACTACAATGCATTCCATTGGTGGTGCTCAAATACCAGACCAGTGACATTAAAAGAAAATCAAAAAGTTTTCAAGAAAGTTGCCCCATATATTTTCATACAAATACAATATCACATGCAAATTTATAGATTTACGCATTTCAAAGACCTAGAATTGTTTGTGCTAGTTGAAAGAATGACAATATTGCAGAGCAGAATAAAAGTGTTATCTGTTATGTTATAAATTGTGAACAAAAACATTACATTGTGAATACAGTGAATTTTGATAATCTTTTCCAAGCCATCGGTGCAAAAAGCTGGAAGCATGTCAGAATGATGTCCTTCAATAATCATGATAGCTCAATGTGAGTGTAAAAGTGTAGTTGGATTGTGTCAGACCTGGCACTACTTGTCTTTCCATCTAGTGAGAGGGCAACACTAGCGCTACTTGTCCTTCCAAAAAACCAGCTGATGTTATTGATTCTCTAAATGAAGAGCAACATGATGATTTCTATCGATTTTACATGTGCAGATGCACTAATATAAACTGTTTTGATTTATCTTTAACAATTTACAATTGATATTGAATTGTCAATTAACGGCTGCAATATGTATTTAATTTTGCACATTTTGTTCAAATAATGTATATTTAATATTTAATATATTTTAATATTCTGACCATACCAAACCCACAGACGAAATTTGCAAACAACTGGACCTGATCTGGTGACGTAGCTATAAACATCTTGTATTGCCTGAATAATAATTGTTTGGTAATGGGCCCACAACACATTTTAATGTAACTAGGCAAACTATGGAATGTGAGTCCACCAACCCACTTTTTGGTCAATATGTCTAGATCAGTATTACCAAATTCAATGGGGTTTAGTTCAAAACCAGTTTAGTCTGTATTTTCTTTTACCAGTCAGATGGATCCAGTTCAGTTCAGGCAGTTTTTCATTAGAATTTAAAATATGTTTTAACTTGATGCTGACTCGTGCTAAAAAACCTAAAAATGACAAATAAAAACAAGGGAAAAATGTAAAATTCCTGCATTGCCACCACCATGAGAAGGAAGAGAGAAATAGGAAAGGGGCGATAAAAAAACTGCAAACGCCACGCAGCAATTGTGGACATTGGATAGCATTGTGAAAATTTTCCAATTGCGGTAAAAACACTGTTAGAATATTGCTATCTCTGCATCTATTGGCTGGTGTAGAGTCAATGATGCTGTAGCCCATAGTTGAAAAACTCAGATTCAACAATTACTCCAATGACCCAAAAAATTTAAAAACTTGGGACATGCCAAAAAATTGGAGAAAAACTGGGCAATAACTCAGCAAATTTATCAAACATTTAAAAATACATTTTTTTTAAATATTCTTCAAAAACATGCAAATTACTAAACTCATAGAACATATTATTGATTGCCTTCATATATAGATCAAAGTATGAGTTCAATACACACATAATAGACCAAAATATTCAATAAATTTAAAACTAAATTTTAAAAAAGAACTTTACTAACTGTCTAATAGTCATAAAAATAAAAATAAAATTACGAATCTATCATTAAAATAAAAAATTAAAATGTCTTTCAAAGATTCAAGTTTTGGACAAAACACAAAACTAGAGGTGCACTTGAATAGCCGATGCATTGTATCTTGCTGCAAGTGCATATACATGAACATATTTACTATTGAGACACTATTTAAACCCACAATTTTTCGTTTAGATTTCAGGGTTTTATCATACCTACAATTTTGTCAGCAACCAATCTCCAAATCCTAGCACCTGCCACCGTCAACCAAACTCCAACTACTCAGCAAAATATGACCGCCAATTTTTTCATGAATCAAAAGTTATGGTGGTTTTTCCGTGGGTACAGCAAGATTTCCAGTAAATAATATTGCCAAGTTTTTTTAATAATTCAGCAGTTATTCCTGGAAGTACTCATTTGCCTTCTCGATGTGTGAGCACTTGCGAGTCCTGTGTGCACTTGCAGAGTTTTTCAATATTGCTTTAGCCACTATTATTTAAGGTTGAAAAGGTTGAAAAGATAGAAACTATCTTAATTGTTTCTGCACACGTATATATTTTATTATTTTCACAATTCTGAGCACAAATTGTTATGAAATTTTTTGTTTTATATGGTTATATAAAAATTCTGAATCAGATATTTCTGAACCTTTTTGAAGATTCCCAATTTCCAATTTTTTTGGACCTCCCAAAAAATCAAAATTTTCAAAACTAGTAATTATGGTCTAGATGCAATGCATCTAAGATGTTTGGTAGAAATTGGGTATGTAAGTTTCGACACACTTGAAGTATCCTTGTTATGAGGTAAGTAATTATAAATAGATCACTAGGCCTCAGCGTTTCATTAGTTGTTTTGGGTGGTAGTTGCTAAGTTTCCAAAAAGTTGAAGTGAACTCCTCGTTATGGGGCAAGAAATTATAAATAGATCACTAGGCCTCAGAGATTCATTAGGTGGTAGTTGCACACAAGTGTACGTGACTGCATTTTGGTCCAAGGGTGGCATCCAATACAGCCCTGGATATTTAGGCCTAAGTTGGTGATCCAAACCTTCATGGAAAGGTTTCATCTTTTGCCATGAATTGTGAAAACCAATTTCCAAAAATGTTTTTGTTGTGTCCTTCTGCACTAACATGACAGCTTATTCTCTTTTTTGTATTTCCAGATAAAGTAAACATTAAAGTACACTTAAAATTTTCTTTATTTCCAGACTTAAATCTTCCAGTTTTTGGATTTCAGATTTGCAACAGTTTCAAGTTTCAATAATTTTCTTATTTCAGTGCTGAGGTCACATTTTTGGGTTCAAATATATGGTTTACAACAGTGATTCAAAAATTTCAGGAATCTTTGAGCATTTTAGAATTTATGTCTTTCTACTTTTCAGACATCAACTTTGTTCTTTCAGGCCTACACCTTCTGCCACCCTAGAGTTTAAGACACTTGTGGATACAGTTGACCTCATTTGGGAACATGACACAAACGCTAATGATGTTGCTAGATTATCAGCAACCCATCTCATCCAAAGGCTTGACTCCTAATGGAAAGAAAGCAGCACACCCCTTTGCTTTGAGCCCTTCAAATACAGAACCACGCATGTCCAGGCACCAGCATCTTTCAAAAAAATAAACTACTAAACTATACTATATACTAGAGACAATAAATAACTTAGTAACCCTTAAACTCAAATCATGTGGTAGTTATTTAGAATGTCAACTTGATATTTGATTCATTTGAAATTTTGAACAATCGTGCAATGAAACTTTTCATAAATTAAGATAGAGATTAAGTAACAATTGTGCAATGAAACTTTTCATTAATTAAGATAGAGATTAAGTTAGAGCATCAATTTACTATTGGTACAATTGACAGACACTAATTTTTATACTAGTTCAATGAATAGAAATAAAGAGATTGTATGTAACAGCACAATGAGGAAACACAAATCCTTTTGTAATAGATTTGAACAATCATAGAAATAAATTTAGATAGAGATTAAGTTAGAGCATCAAACTACAATTAGTACAGTTGACAGACACTAATTTTTATACCAGTTAAATGAGTAGAAATAAAGAGATAGTATGTAACAGCACAATGAGGAAACATAAATCATTTTATACTAGTCAGAACAATCATTCATCAACTGCACCTTTTGAGGGTGTACATAAATTGGCAAAGCCAGTTTTGCTCCTAATTGCTATCGTAAGGTTTAAACCTAAAGGAATAAAGAATTAAAACAATATTTGGTTAAGGAGATCCCACATGCCATTTAGAGTATGCTGTTTAGGCATAAGCCTCAAAAGTCTCTCCTAATGTCATGATAAAGGAGTAAAACTATTGAATTGTAACAGTATACCAACTAAAATGAAACTATTGCAGCTCTTCAATATTTCAGGATATGTAGTACCTGTATATTTCATGGCACACTTGCTGCACAAGAAATGAATGTGTATCATCCACCTAATCTAAACAAGCCTTTAATTGTACCACTATTTGTAAGTCAAAGAAAATGTAACAATTGCGGCTCTTCAATATTTTTGGATATGTAGTATATATAATTTTAATTTATAGAACCTGAAAAAAATGCAGCTCAAGAAACAAATGTGTAATATCCACCCAATCTATACAAAGACATAACCAACAGACAAACTCATCACAAACACAACCGCCTAGCATTCTTTATTTTAGCCAATAGAGACTTCCAAAAAGCAAATCAAACTAGAAACATTGAAAGCTCCAACTAAATGAGTATAACTTGTTGAAGGGAAAGCAAAATGAACTGAACTTTTCATCAGCATATCTGTCATACATATGAGACAAGAAAGCTTATGAGAAAAACACCCAACATACCTCCACCACCACTCATGATCCTCAACTGCTAGCTGGAAGTAGGTCAATGCAATGGTAATGAAGGCTGTCACAATGATAAGGATGATGAAAACAATGAAGAGGATGCTGTATATTGTGTAAATTTTGTGACCCCATACACTTGCAAATATATAGTATAGCTCAATGTAGATTGCACTAAATGGCAAAAATCCTGCCATGGCCATTTGAGAGATGGTCCCTCTGTAAAATGGCAGAGGGGGGATTTCTCTGGGGTACTTTGTGGTGCGGCAAGGAGCTTGAAACTCGGCCTTGCTGTTTTTACCGGCAATACCACCTAAAACAAGTAGAGGAGATGTCACAAGTGTCCAGATAAGGAGAATAACCATGATTGTGCCAAATGGTAGAGCTGCAGTTGCATTGTAAGCTATAGCAACTGTATTCAGGAAGCAAAAGGTTAGGAACAGAGGCCCACAAAATAGGCAGCCAGTCAACAACAGATTTCTCACCTGCAATAGACAAGAAAAAACTTAAATCATATTCTATCATGTTACAAAATTATTATACTAGTTCTAAATTTCACTTCAAAAATGAAAAAATATATACCCAGTTTGATCCTTCAAGTTGATGATAGAAAGAAGCGGCAGTGTAGCCTGCAATGCCAGATGTAAGGGCATATATAACCACAAGGGCTGTGTATAGGGCTCCCCTGTTGTACGGATAAAAAACACCTACCAGTGCAAGCATGAAGATGAAGATGGCACTGACATGGCACATTAAGAAGATTGAATCAGACAAATGCCTAGCAGAATGAGAAATTAATATTTTGGGAAAACTCCCAGCATATTAAAAAGCACTGAAAAAACAAAGAATTTCAGAGCAATAATGCCCCCAATCATTAGAATATATTATGTATATCATATTTATACTTACAGAGCAAAGAGCTGAGTCCCAGATCCAAGAACAGCACAAAACAGAGACTTGTGTCGAGGATATCTGAAGACATCTCCATGAATGTACTTCCAACCTGTCTCCTCTTGGTCATCAGTAGACTCCTCATCATGAGAATACCTTCATGGCAACAAAATCAGTAGATTTCTGGGTAAGGAAATTATCATTTTAGGATTAATCAAGCAAACAACATGATCAATTAATCTCATTTACTCGTGACATGAGATATTATGCACAAGAAATCATGTAATATTTACTTCTGCAGGATTTTGTTTTGCCAAACTGTACAATCAAATTATGCTTTCTTACTTGATGAAGTCATTCTTGAGAACCCGCATAAGAATAGTGGCAAGGAACCCAGTCAGAAGAAGAACTGTTACACAAGAATTGATAATGGAGAACCAGTGAATTTCCAAATGCTGTGGCAAAGAAGATTGCTTTGCATATTTATCCATTCGCCGTTCAAAAGGAACCTTAGTCTCCACCCACTTCACTGAGTACATGAAATCAACTTCAACTTCCTTGTCCTCAGTAATGTCAACTGTAAAACTTGGATCTGTGCGAACATTTATTTCTATGACTCGGTCATTGTTGTAGAAAATTTCAAAGTGGATATGTTTATATAGTAAATATCTGGCACCATTTGGAACTGCCTTGCTTTCTTTCTCAAACTTTCCAATGAAGCCCCAGATGGGTAGATCATCGTAGTACATCTGAAAATAATAATCCTTTTTGATAGCTTCCCTAAACTTTTCTAAATCCTCTTTTGTCAGCTTCTTACTGCAAAGTAGTTCAGAATCTTTGTTTTCCTGAAAATCAAGCTTGTATCGAGCATCAACCATCCTATCACCATTCAAGACCTCTCCAAGATCTTCCCTCTTCTCATTGACTTTATCTGCAATTGCCAATTATAATGGAAACTGGTTACCAATGTGCCCACTCAGATACATAGTTATTACATATTACAACACTATGCAAAGCCAAATATGCAGAAATGGTCCAAACCTGGTGGGCAGAAAGGCAAATCAAAATATCGATATGTTTCACTGCAAAACAAATAGGAAAAATAGTATATTAGATAGAGAGAGTGGCGTTGAAGGAAACAATGGCATTTTAATTTAAAACAGAAATTTCTTTAACTTTTTTCTCTGTGGTTTTATCGGGAATCATCTGTGCTAATCTTTTTATGAAACAAAAGCTTTGCATGGCATGCTAAAGAGGTTGAGATAAATTTGATTTTGACATAATTAGGCTACAGGCTCAAAGGCTAACCCATCGTTATTAGGATGCCAGAGTTCAAAGCTCCACTAAAGAGATATCATATACACCAAAAATCCTCTGTTTACTAATTCTATCTTATTACATTGTTTACTTTTTTTTTTGAAGATTAATTTTACTTTGTATGTAAACTTTAATTTTACTTCTGAAAAAGCCACCATTCATTATTTCGGTAGTCCTTTTGTTTTGTGTTTTTACTTTGAAAAGTGTCGTAAATATCATAAACTTATAGAAGACTTTTTAAATTTATGTTTATTAATTATTATTAAATACTTATGATTTGACATATAAATGGCTATCAAATTTAAGTTAGAGGTTTTAAGGTAAATGGTCACGACATGAGACTCCATGCTGCCACTGCATAACGCCTCTCGGCATAATAAAATGGGATTAAATTTTCCCAAAAACATTCCATGTTCAGTCTACTAAAGGATTCAAACCACTACAAACAAGCAAACCCTCGGTAAATCTTGTGTGTGAGTGCCAAAAAACATTAAGACAAAACTAACATCAATAAGATAGCCATCTGACCCATAGGATTCCCTACATTTAGCATCTCCGTGATCTACGAATCAAATAGATGACTGTGTACTGCTCCAAAAAGAAAGATCCCAAGTAAAACAAAAAGACCCATAACCTAAACATGCTGCTATAACAAATTCCAGTGCAAATTAACTTATAAGCTTTCAATAAAATCTTCAAACACAACAATCAAGTAAAACTAGGAGAATTTATTTTAAAACTAAACACTTGTTCATAGTGACAATCTTCTAAATAAGTGAACATACTTTTATAGGTCCTACAGAAATTAAATCCCTTCACCACCTCCAAAGATTTAGAGGCAATTTGAAGAATTTTCATGCATCTTATTGTTATATGTTGAAAAACTAACTAGCAGATCTTCAAAAACACATTTTAGAAATGAGTATTTTTTTCTAAGTCGCTATCCTCTGTTTATTAATCCTATCTTATGTTTCCCTAAAATCCAAGCGACTTGTGTCAATGCCCACTTTTGCAATGGAATTCAACCTTGACACCCTATCTGCAAAAAGATACCAATCACTGTGTGGGTGGATGCTGCTGCCAGAAACTCAAGCATGCGACAAACTTGCTATAAATGAGGAGTTTAGGTAGAGCCTGAAATTTATGTGGGGCACTCCAAATCACAGTGACACTCTCCTCAATCCAACATGAAGACTTACATACCATTGAACCTTAAATCACAGGGGAGACACTACTGTTAAAAAAGAGACGCTACTATTAAAAAACTCAAGAATTCATTGTGTGACACATGTGGCACTTGCAACAAAACCACTAAATATAAGGACAACCCCGAAACATGTGTGTACAAATCAAACATTCAATGTTACACACTGTTCCATCCAACATTAAAATCTAAAAACCCTCCCCTGGATCGTAGGGGAAACACTATTGCTAAAAGATGAAGGGTGAACTGCATTAGACAAACAGTATTTGCAACAATCTCACATAATATAAATTTTAACCAAATATGTACATGTACAACCGTCACACACTCTTAACATTAAAATCTAAAATCGTCAACCTGAGTCATAGGCGAAACACTGCTGCTAAAAGCTTAAGGATAAATGCATGAGACAAACAATGCTTGCTACCAACTAGCTAATATAAGGTCAAAGACTCAAAATCAAAATGTATGTGTGCAAATCCAACATTGTGTTACACACTCTTCCATTCAACAATAAAATCTAAAAATCCTCAACTCCTGAATCGTATGGGAAACACTGCTGTTAAAAGCTGATGGGTGAATTGCTTGGGACAATGTTGCTTGTAACAACCTCGCTAAATGTAATGTCGAGCCCAAAATGTATGCGTGTTAATCAACACAGTGTCACACACAATTCCATCCATCATTAAAATCTAAAAACCCTCAACCCCTGAATCAAAGGGTGAACACTGCTGCGATAAAGGTCAAGGGCGAATTGCTTGAGACAAATTGTAGTTGTTACAAACTAGCTTAATTTAAGGTCAAAACCGAAATGTATGTGTGCTAATCCAAAACGCAGTGTTACACACGCTTCGATCCAACATTGAAACTTAAAAACCCTTAAACCTTGCATAGTGAATAAACGCTGCTAAAAGGTCTTGGGTAAATTGCATGAAAGACAAGGTGCCTGCAACAAATTCGTTAAATATAAGGTCAAACACGAAAATGTACGGGCTACGTCCAACACACGATATAACACGCTCCTCGATCCATTATAATACCTTCACTCCGACCATTTATCATGGAAGATACTGCAGGTAGAAACTTACGGTTGCAGTCAACGACACGTGTGATGCCTGCAAACAAATTCGCACGAAACCCCCAATACATATGTGCCACTCCATGACACAAGTGATGCTTGAGACAATCTCGCTAAATATAAGGAAAAGCCCATGGATCCAACATTTAGACCTAAAAAATCACTCAATAGAAGAAAAAATTCCAAATTTATGCGTGTCAATTTAACACGCATTCCTCCATCCGACATTAATATATAAAAACACCTAAAACACTAAATCGCATATCTAACCAACTAAAGACTCAATCCTTGGGCAAATAACTACGATCTCCAGGTTTTTCTCGGCCAATTCGACAGAATAGAACAAAATTTAGAGACGATAAATTTCACTTGTTAATAACACTCTACCTGGGATTACTAAAGGGACCGACTTTGTTGGCATAAAGCGGAACATGCTCTCCCTTGCTGTATTTGTGATCTGAGGCACCGCCATTAACTCCGCATACAAACGCCAATACCAGTGCTAAAATGGCCGTCGATATATTCAGACTCCCTGCCATTATTTTTCCTATGTTAAAGGAAAGAAACCCTGCCTGGGCTTGGAACAAAACCCTGATATAGCTCCCAATGTGTCTAAATTACTTCCATGAGCTTGTCCTTTTTACTGCAATGGATTGATAGATCCATCAAATCTGGCGAAACGCTGCCACCTTCCTTGCTTCAAGGAGGGTCCCTCTTCCTGCCTTGGATATCGTACCCGCTGGCACACGGTCACATCGTGGGTTAGAGGCTTCAAACATTTGGCTTGCATGTCAATAAAATGACATTATAGGTGTTGTGTTGTTATACGTTTGTATTGTATTGTACGGCTGTATTGCTGTAAGGATGAAAACCCTACTTCATTTTATTTTTGTTTTATATTATTTTTTATATATATATCGTTTGGAGTAATTGGTTTGATTTGGTTTTTTTTATCTAAATTTTTAGTTGGTTATTTTGATTTGGATATTTATTAGTTTTAGATGAATATATTTTTTTTCAAGTTAAATTTATGGTTGTAGATTTGGTCTAAATTTTAAAAATTTAAAAGATTAAATTTAATTGAGTCTAATCCAACTTTTTTTGAACTAGTTGTTATGTATCAACTATCATGTTAAAACATTTTTAATCATATGTCTAAGTCAAGTATTAAAATATATCACCCTAAAGTCTTTAACTATTTAGAATCCATCACCCATCTATCACCTAGACTCATAAAGTGATTGTTATCCAATTGAGTCACTCTTAGAATCACTCTTGCCTTTATGATAGTATCATTCTACATCGATATATTTTGAGTGCATTGCTTCTTTATCAACAATTTATAAACCCCTAGTTTCATACTAGGTCTTTGTGTAACCTTTTTGCATATGATTTCAATTTATAAGTTCCAAGGTACCTATTGGTTCTCCAACCTACTATTAATTATTTCTAAGGGGTTGTGAATCCCTATGATCAAAACAACTAAGATGATGGCCCAATGGACGAGAGATATATGACTCTCTCCTACACATCAAGCTCTGCAAAACCTAGGTGGGTGTACCTAATGACAACATTGGATATCTATATAATAATGAGTTTATCATAGTATAAAAGGCAGATAAATGGTTCATGCAAATACAACAAAGATTTGAAGATAATTACACAATATTAGCTTTTTTGTACACCTTTAATGAGCAAGCGTGAACAAATCACTTAAACCACTAATATATAATGCCACGGTGTAATTTTCCATTTTCTTATTTTTTCAATGGAAAGGGATATTAGAAAATATTGTTGCCTACTTCCTTAGAATAACTGAATTTAAAAATTATATCAATATGATAGTATACCTTTGATCTCTAAGGTTTAACAAAAATCTACTATTGCCTTGTAGTAATATAAACACTTGTTATTAACCTACTAAATGAGATTCTAATTACTAATCATTCATAAACACCACACCCCCCAAGCATTGTCTAAAAGGATTGTCACCTTCCTTGAAGATGAACTAATCAGATCAATGACTCCTATAGCAAATGTACAAGCAAAGATATTTTGCTTTCCTTGAAAACTTACTTCTCTCAAAGAACATGAAATGTAATGAAGGATGAAATCATATTTATAAGCATGTATTCATATCATCACTCCAGAGCAAATTTGATACAACATACACACATGAAAAAAATAATAGACTTCATTATCTTTATGGAAAATTTACAACCTTTAACAAAGTTTTCTTTTACAATGTTTATCTCTCTAGAAAATACCAACCCCTTAATATGCCAAAATGAACCTATACTTATAGAACTCTTTTTTGGTGACCAAATTTGGGCGGGTGGTGCAAGAGCATCAAGACATGTGCATGCCTCTATTAGGAAACTTTGGAGGTTGAGTCAAAATTTTGATGTTTTACCTTGTAACAAGGTCATTTGGACCACTTCACATATGTTTAGGTCATTAAGTTTCAAGTCTTATGTTCAAATTTGTAAAAAGTAAGAGTTGTCATTCAAAAAAATGTCAAATTGCATAAATTGCAAAAAGGAGGCAAATTTAGGAATATGAAAAGTCATTTGGTTCTATAGAAACCCAAAACTCAGTTTGGATGCCTTTAAAAAGGATTTTGTACACATTTGCAACTCGTGGGTGATTGAGGATAAGAGTTTGAATGAATCAAATCTCTGTTTCTTACATATTTTCTCATAAATTATTTGTTTTTTGTTGGTGTACAGCTCAATACAGGCTTGTATGCATGTATAATTGTTTGTAAGTGATAGAGTAACCAATCACCTTCCTTTTAGTTTTTGTTTCATGCAGATTGATTGAGTTTTGCATCAAATATGGTTGTTTTTGTAAAGACAATCAATACCCTGTCTTAGGGTAATAGTCAGCAATCAAAAATCCATTTCTCTCTTATTTGTTGTTAAAAACTTTTGAAATTGGGTGTATAAAAGGATATTGATGTGTGCTAAAAGACTCTCTAGGTTTTAAGGTTTTTGAATGAAGTTTTTGAGCAAACATAGGAAGCCCTACTCTGAAAATAGAGCTTACATGCACAGTCAAGAACCCTAGTACCTAGGGTTAGGTAAAATGCTTAGGGGAACGAAGTTATGGTGATCTAAAAAGCTTATTCAGGTCTAATTAACAATGTTTGAAGGATTGGATGAGAGTATTTGGGACTAGAAGTAATAAATTCAATAAGCCCAAGTCTGATAATGTTGAATATGATAGGTAAAAATTAGATTACAATGATGTTTCCTGATATTTATCTGTGGTTTTGAGGCCTTCAAGAGTAGTAATGATTTACAATGGTGTTTAGGGTGTGTTTAGACCTTTTTTCTAATAAGACTTGGTGGATTAAAGGATTTTGTGATCATTTATATACTATTCTTTGCTTGACATTTTGGTGAACAAAGGGACAGTGAGGTTCTTAGGCATTTTATTTGTGAATTTGGGTTTCTTCTTTGATAAGGGGGATTTGAAAAGATTATAATGGTGAATGGTCAACCCTTTCTAGATAGGGTTTGGAAAACCTAAAGGGTTTTATGTTCATTTTATTTAACCAGTGTGTAGTAGGCCTATAACTATCCTAATTTGGGGTCAAGAATGGAGGTTTAGTATATATGTTTGTTGATATATCTTGTATTAAGCATGGGGAATGGCATAATTTGGTTGTGCAAGTGTTTTTATGCAGGTTGATGCCCTTGGTGTAGTGAAATGGACTTGGAAATGTGTGGGGGTTTTGTTGATGTGGCCTAAAAGGCCTAATTGCTGAGTTGGGACAGTCAATTAAGTAAGTTCATATGTTTGAGTTATTGATGTTGGTGAAAGAATGTTTCGAGTTTTGACTAATGAGAATGAGATAAGTTGTTTTCTTCCTCTGTATTGCATCAAAGTGGTATAAGAGCTAGAAGGCTCTGAGAAAAGGAAATTGGTTTGTGTTTTGTGGTTTTGTGGTTGTGTGATGTGTTGTGTAGGTTAGGAAGATAACTTGGTTGCTGCCAAGGAAAGGTAGAAAAAGTTGAGAAAGGTGGAAGCAAGAGGAAGCTTGCTTGAAGAGAATAAGATGGATGTGTTGAAGAGGCATTTGTAGGCAGAGGAAGAGAGGAAAAGGAGAAAGAGGAAAGAAAAGTTTGACAAAGAGGTTGCAAAATTAAA
>VDFB02033690.1:0-14629 GCA_007258455.2 Sequoia sempervirens | reverse complement strand
TATGGCACGTTTCTTAGGGTCCTTGTGTATTTCAAGAGGGGTGATTCCAATTCCACAAACCATCATAGATGATGAACGTGAAACACCAGATTTCTTCATAGGCTATGCTTTGTCCTTGGCGGGTTTGACACCTTCACCCTATAGCAAACAATTAATCACAATTAATGTATGTATGGAAACAATATAGATAGTATGATACATATACAACAACATATCGTTTATGTGTACCTCTAGAATAAAATGCTTCATCTCAGAGAGCTTCCATACCACGAAGCTACCCACACACTCTTTGACGGTCTCTACGCCAGGACATGGAAAATGCACTAAGCATTCACTAGCAATGGCCTCAACAATGTTGACTCTCACACAATTTTTTGGGTGGCTAAAGTAGTGGGTATGAACATTTGGCTTGACAACATGTACAATGCCTTTGGCAACCCATTTATGTAGCCTCCAAAGATCAACATGATCACTGACCTTAAAAGTGATGCCCTTGAACTCTATCATTTGTTCATCCACCGGATTTGGCTACAAGGGAAACATCATTCACATGAAGCATAATTCAAGGCACCTTAAAAGATTCATAAAGAAATAAGAACAAAAAAATGGAAGTGTGTTGGGTCTGTTACCGATATAGATGGCACACAATTGCTCTCCTAGCCCCCACGTCCATCTTTATTGCCATCTTCCCCTTGTAGGATAGCACTCTCGTCCCCATGTCCATATTTATTACCCTCTCCCACTTGCAAGGCAGTGCTCTCCCCATCCCCATGTCCATCTTTATTACCCTCTCCCACTTGCAATCAAGTGCTCTCCCCATCCCCATGTCCATCTTTATTACCCTCTCCCAGTTGCAAGGCAGTGCTCTCCCTATCCCCGTGTCCATCTTTATTACCCTCTCCCACTTGTAATCCAGTGCTCTCCCTATCCCCATGTCCATCTTTGTTGCCATCTCCCCCTTGCAAGCCAACGCTCTCCTTATCCCCATGTCCATCTTTATCACCCTCTCCCACTTGCAAGCCAGTGCTCTCCCCATCCCCATGTCCATCTCTGTTACCCAATTCCACATGCAATCCATTGTTCTCCCCATCCTGATGTCCATATTTCTTACCCTGTCTCACTTGGAGGCCAGTGCTCTCCCCATCCCCATGTCCATCTTTATTTCCTTGCCCCACTTGCAGGCCAGTGCTCTCCCCATCCGGATATCCATCTCTATTAGCCTCTCCCATTTCAATTGTAATGACATGGCCAATTAGGTCAAGGCCAACACTCTATTTTTTATCCTTTCCTTGTAATAAGAGGAATTCAAATGTCACTTCAAATTCAGTTGCATGCAACCAATTCATTGAAATAATCAAAACAAACATTAAATAAAATAATTGGAATTCACCATTTCTTGTATTTCCTCCATGTCAAGGCACCTTGACACTTTTGACTGTATATGCTCCTTCTTCTTCTCAACATAGACCACAAGTTCATAGGAACAACATCATCTTCTTCTTCCATGGCCTCCACTTCATCTTCCCTTAAACTCCATTGGAGGGTAGGACTTTGTTGTTCATCGTTGACCTATAATAGCAAGAATTGAAACATCACATCAAATTCAAATGCATGCAAAGAATTCATTGAAATAATCAAAACAAACATTAAAAAGAAGATTTCAAAATCACCATTTCTTCTTGTTTCTTCTTGTGAGAGCGTGAGGAATCTTTAGATCGTATACTCTCCTTCTTCCTCTCAACATTGTTAGACGACGGGTTTAGAGGAACAACATCATCTTCTTCTTCCAAATCAATAGTATCTTGTTGGAGGGTAGGACTTCGTTCATCACTGTTCTGTAATAGCAAGAATTGAAACATCACATCAAATTCAGATGCATGCTACAAATTCATTGAAATAATAAAAACAAACATTAAATATAAGATTTTGAAATCACTGTTTCTTCTCGTTTCTTCTTGTGAGGACGTAAGGAATCTTTAGACCGTATACTCTCCTTCTTCTTCTTCTTCCTATCAACACTATTAGATGGCAGATTGGGAGGAACAACATTCTTCTTCTTCCATGTCCTCCACTTGGTCTTTGATTTCAATAGTATCTTGTTCGAGGGCAGGACTCCATTGTTCATCGCTGGTCTGTAATAGTAGGAATTGAAATGTCACATCAAATTTAGATGCATGTTATGAATTCAATGAAATAATAAAAACAAACATTAAATATAAGATTTTCAAATGACCATTTCTTCTCGTTTCTTCTTGTGAGGGCATGAGGAACCTTTAGACCGAAAACGGTCCTTCTTCTTCTTCTTTTCAATGTTATACGGTGGGTTGGGAGGAACAACATCATGTTGTTCTTCCATGGTGTGTGCTTTGTCTTCCCAATAAAGAGTATCCTCTTCGAGGGAAGGACTCCATTGTTCATCGTTGACCTATAATAGCAGGATTTGAAACGTCACATCACATTCAGATGCAAGCAACCAATTCATTAAAATAATAAAAAAAAACATTAAATATAATATTTGGAAATCATCATTTGTTCTCGCTTCTCCTTGCGAGGGTGGAAGGAAATTCTAAACTGCATACGCTCATCCTTCTTCTTCTTCTGAATGTTATATGGCAGGTTGGGAGGAACAACATCATCTTCTTCATCCATGGCCTCCACTTTGTCTTCCAACTCAATAGTATCCTTTTGGAGGGTAGGACTTTGTTGTTCCTCATTCCCCTATAATAGAAGGAATTGAAATGTCACATCAAATTCAGATGCATGCAATGAATTCATTGAAATAAGAAAAACAAACATCAAATAGAAGATATTGAAATCATTGTTTGTACTCATTTCTTCTTGTGAGGGTGTGAGGAAATTTTAAATCGTACTTGATTCTTCTTCTTCTCAATGTTAGATAGGGGGTTAGGAGGAATAACATCATCTTATGCTTCCATCGTAAATGCTTCATCTTCCAATGCAACAAAAACCTGCTCGAGGGCAACAACTCATTGTTCATCGTTGTTGTGTAATAGGAGGAATTGAAACATCACACCAAACTCAGATGCATGCAACCAATTCATTCAAATAATTAAAAAAAACATTAGATTAAATAGAAGATTTCGAGATCACCATTTTCTATCGTTTCTTCTTCAGAGGGTGCCTTGAAACTTTCAACTGTGTATGATGCTTCTTTTGAATGTTAGACATAGGGTTGGGAGGAACAACATCGTCTTTGCCTTTCGCGGGCACCGCTTCCTCTGGCAAATCAACACTACTCTATTGGGGGGAAGAAACCACTTCTCGACCATCACCGTATCATGTCATGTAAGTTAATGTTAAGTGAACCTTGTATGTATCATAACAAAAAATATGAAGTACTAAGGAAAATTCATATTTAACAATTCAGTTCAACATTACCATTCCTTCTCGTCTCTTTCTCTCTTGCAATCTCCTTCCTCTACTGTGACTGTTGTATAATGCCATTAGCTTCTTCACCTCATCCTTTCCCTGTTGGGGAATTTGAAGGAAGCTTTGTTTCCCATACTTTTGATAGATACGTCTAATAACATGCTTCTACTGCAAATGTTTTCATAGATTCATTTGGTACTCTGTATTTTCCACCTTCTTTAGAAGGTAATCTTTCAATTTATCAGGAGGAGGAGCAAGTTGTTTTGGTTCCCCCCCCCAACACAGCTTAGCCACACTTTGGTGCCTCAAGAATAGGAAGGTGGTGATGCTAAAACCTATGTATGTTGAACACTCTCCAATCATAATACTTTCTTGTACATTCTTCTACAATACAATAATATATATCTACCATTCACAACTTCTCTTATGTATTCAGCAGCAACCTGCACAACAAATTTGGAAAAGAAAATCGCTTAATATATTTGATATTCAAACAAATTGAATGCACAACATATACACACAACCAAACAATGCAAACATTTAGTTATTATATCTACCTTCCCGTCCACCACATCACCCCGTGCTTCATTGGATCCCTCTCCATCCTTAGGGTCTCCCTTTGCACGCTTTTCCTTTTGGTTGTGGAATATGGCAAGAGCGTCATGATCTCCCTGATTATTTTCCTAAATCAAAGAAACGATATACTGCCAAAATCAACATATTTGTAATAGACATGATATTTTCTAATTGAAATTGTAAAGCATTATGATTGATGCATAGGAAGGGAAGGGCAATTGGAAGTTCACAATCAACTACCAAACACGTCGTTGCCTTAGGGTTCACCATTTTCCTAAACCAAGGGGGACTTCCTCCATACCATGGTTGCTGCCTCCTAATTAAAACATTCCCACTTTCCAGTAAACATCATAACCACTTATGAGATTAAAATTATACACTTGATTGCATCTTGTAATTACCAGATCTTACCTGCACATTTCATGAATGCGACCAACCCGAAGAAGATACACTAGTATAACCTATTAGCTCTCAAAAGCACAGGCGGAATGCCTCAGGAGGCTGCCAATCTCTTGATACGCTTTAGGGTAACAAACAAGGTCAAGAGAACTCAACCTTCTACTCTTCAGGTACTGCTAAACCTAGGCAAGTGTACCTTTTTGAATGAAGCAAACTTGACTTATGATTATCCTTCTGAAATGCTTTGTCCACAATGGCAGATGGAAGTGAACAAATGAAATCAAACTTGATACCAATAGCAATGGCAATATTCTTAATTTAAATCCTAAAATGCTTAATTAACAGATGTAAAGAAACTGAATGAATCCAAATGATGAAATACGGAGACCAGTGCCTTATTGGGTATGCAGAGTCTAATGAAATAGAAATGGGCAACTTATTCTGGCAGAAACTCAAATTGTTGGCATATGTTTCTTTTGTAACTTGTACAAACATGCAAGATTATGACTACTAAGCTCTACTTTAATAATCCAGACGAATCTCCCTAATTACTGTGATCAACCAAAAGGATTTAATCTCTTCTTGAGAGAACCAGTTAATTAACCACACAGATACAACAAATGTGCACTGATAAACTGAAAGTAAACTTGTTACATCAATTTAAACAACCAGAAAGAATCAATCATGGAGACAGCTTAGCAATATTTTTCAATAAACTCAACATACAATTGACACCAGAAATAACTTGCCACACCAGCTGATTTTCATTGAAAATGCCATTTGAAAACATGCAACATAGCCTCTAATCTGAGAAATTTATTCTACTATATCCATCTCTATCTACTGTATCTTCATCTAAAATCTCCCCTGATATTACATTTGGGAGTGCATATTTATACACTAGCACTAGAACATACATATCACTTCAAAATCATGTCGGCCAAAATCCATATCGACCAACCGTTACAATCGGGCTCATCTCACATGTAGGCCATAGTGTTTGAATCTCTGTTAAACATTCGCTAAGACATCCCCACAAGTATGCCGAAGGAAATTATAACGTTGATCATTCCTTTGGTCCCTGTGCGTCACCACGACCCTCTACTGTCGGGGAGAAACCATATCAAAGACCTTTATGTTTCCCCGATATCACATTTCTGTTATATTTGTTTTAGTCGCTGAGACACAAGAGTCTTTCTCACTGAGACGTGCCCAACATTCACTTTCGCCAAGACAACTCATAGTCGGGGAGACATCATATAGATTTACCCTTGTTTTATTGAAACACCCCGAGCACACTTGATCACTAAGAGAAATCAATTCTTATACCGATAGAAACCTTTTGCATTTTTTATCGGTGAGACCAAACGAAGTTGCCAAGACCTCCCTCTGAATGCCAGTAACTCTTACCAATAAACCAATCCTTCCACCACTGGTCGGTGAGAAAATAAAACCTTGCTATGACTTCACACCGAAAACAACCCGTTTGGCTGAAATGTTCATCTTTATTTTCGATCGGCAAGACAAGGAAAGATCGCCAAGACATTACATCAAAAGAAATCTCTCACTGATGAGCACCCCTTTGTCACTGGTTGGTGAGACAATAAGGTCTCGCCAAGATCCTATCCCAAGTACCATGAGTCTGGCCGAAGTGTGTATTCCGCTCAGTCACTGAAACAGAGTGAAAGTCCCGCCGAAAGCTGCCTACAGGTAAAACCCAATCGCTATGATATAAAAGGAGTCCTGCCAATAGGCAACATAGACTCCTTTTAACAAGAATACTCAATGGGTCGGGGAAACCATAATGAACTCACACCGATAGGAACAAGAATGTGAAAAATGCAGACCAAAGGAAACACGGGATAAAATATGCAAAATGTAAGCAGAATGTCATGATGGAAGGGAAGATGTGCTTATGATAAGGACTCATATGGGAACTCAGGGGTATGAAAACTTGTGAAAATATTCAAAAATTTACAGTCCCAACACAACCCTTTCAGGTGTGTTGTCCACGTCAATGACATTCTTCGGTGTAGAAAGCAATTTCCCTTTCACAACATGCATCCTTGGTTTCCTGTAAACTATAAAATTATTGCAAGTGTTATGGATAGTTAAAGTTCCAAAATTTATTACACCATTTTGCAGTAATCAAGCATATCTTTTTTCAATCAAAAGAAGAATTTGAAGTGCACAACCCACACTGTTGTAAAACACTATATAAGTAACCCACTATGTTTTACAACATGCAATTCTTTTGTCCATTTATTTTTGTCAATCACATGAAGGTACTGAATTGCAATTTATACCATATCTAACAGTTATAATTTTTTAGGTGCCTTTTTTACATTCATATAATGTAAATAAGATTTTTTTTTCAAGACATTCAAACTATTATCTAAATTTTCAGGTTGGAAAACATAGGGTGTTATAAACAATGCAACCCACAAACTGTTCTAAAACCCTTTACAAGAAACAGCCCTATTGGTTACTCCCCCCACCTCAATTTGGTTAACATGGTTTTCCCTCACTTCTCTATTCTTCTTCTTCAAAGATAACACTTTATGTTATACAAATTGCAAGAAAACATTGTATTCAAGTTCACATTCATATTTTATAACAACCCATTACATGTAGCAAACATTCCATTTGAATATCATAATACATTCCAAATAGAAGATGCACAAAAAAATTGTAGGATGCAAAACACACAAGGTTGTCTGACACTTTTCAAATCTTGTTCAAAGACAACAGTTAGTGTTATGCACACCATAAGAAGACAATGTATTGAATTCATCAATCAAATAAGCCTTATTTGATTAAAGTCGTCAATATTCTCCTTTTAATTAAATAAATCCCTCGATTTAATTAAATCATCATCTCTATGTAATTAGCTAGGTCATTTCATCTTCCTATCTTTATTTAATTAAATAATCCATCTTATTTGATTACATTTCTAAAGTTCATCTAATTAAATTAAATAAATTAAACATTTATCTAATTTAATCTAACATCACTCATTTTGGTTAAATAAATCAAAATATTTATTTAACTAAGTCTTAATCATTTTAATCTCTTTTTGATTTATTTCAATCCTAAAATCTAAGTCAAAATGGTCAAATCAACTAACATCATTTAAATTAATCAAATCATGATCAATGATAATCTTAATCACTCAAATCCTCTAGATTTTGCAACTTGCACATGAAAATCAATTTAATTGATTTATAAATCATCTATTTTCATTCAAAAAGGCATCAAAGATGGAATATTCCTCAAATTTGAAATCTCCCCAAAAGGACTTGTCCATCCAACAAAGCATTTAAAGCTCTTACATTGTCTCTTACATGTCTCCCACTTGGCATTTAACTCATTTTTCATCCCCCCTAAACATGTCATCTCATCAAATTCAAATTTCAAACTTGCACATGGATCAAAACTTGCTCAACCTTCATCTTCTCACATGTTGACAAGTGGCATCATATCATTGGTTGAATCTTTGTCCCACATTGATCAAATTTGGACATCTCTTCAACTTATCAATCTATAAATAAAGAGCTTATATTGATGCCTTTTTGAATGAAAATTATTAGTTTAGGGCTTTTTGTCCATGTCAATCAAACTATTAATCTATAAATAATCTAATAATCTATAAATAATAATCTATAAATAAAGAGATGATGATGATTATTTAATTAAATCATCATCATCTCTTATTTGATTGACATGGACAAAAAGCCCAAAACAAATAATCCTTTTGTTTGACATGGACAAAAAGCCCAAAACATGTCATTGAAAACCATTATTTGCAAATAGCAAAAATCCCAGACTAGGTCCCATTTTTGCCACCATTTTCCATAGCTACATTTTGTAGGTTGGTAGAGAGCAGTGGGAAATATGAAATTTTGCAATTTCCTAATGAAATAACTCACAACCCATTGTGGAAATATGAGTGAAATTACCAAATAACGTTTAGAGAAATTAGAAACCATGCACAATATGTAAGATTTTTGTTTCAGTTTTCTCCAAGAATGTAATGAAGTCCACTTTGAAATTTCACTTTGCTACAGTCGAAATCTCATTTCACTTTCTTCATCTAATTGGAACAAAACACCCAAACCAAAATGGTGGCCAAATGAACAAATAGCACCAATAGAAAGACTTGATGGTCAGACATTAACTCCATGGCCTATCTCGTAGCTGGGAAAACGTGTCAGCTCTAGTGGGTTTTCAAAACCATATTTTGGAATGGAGAAAAACCCAAAAAAACATGGCATTCAAAACCATTATTTGCAAATACCAAAAAGAGGTACCAAAATGTAATTAAGTCTACTTTGAAATTTTGGAACAACTCTTTGGTACAGTCGAAATGTCATTTCAGTTTCTTTATTTGATTGGAACAAATAAAATGCTCACATTATTTGCAGTGTTGGAAAACACACTATCTCTTCTCACTTGTAGAGGGTTTTAGAATAGTATATGCATTGCTTGTTTCTTAACAAGTAGGGTTTTCCAACCTGCATACTTACTAAATATAAACAATGTCTTCAAGAGATTTTGTAATATAGAAAGTCTCAATATATTCAAAAGCCCTTTCAAAATTTATAAGGACTTTTAATTTGGGAAAAAATTGCATTTAAATTTTGGATGACTGAAAAAAAAAGTGCACAAAATAATTGCATTTTAGAAAACTCAATGTTGGGTTTCAGTTATTTCAATGTCCTTGTTTAAATGTAAAGGGTTGTCTCATGGTGGGTTGCTTGATTCTTAACACACATGGTTCTGCAACATGGAATGTTACAATATAGTATGAATGTCTTCAAAATCACACATTCGATTGTTGTGTTTAAATTTCACACCATTGAAAGAAAAAAGTGCAAAAAATAATTGTAAATGGGAAACACAGTGTTGGATTTCAGTTATTTGAATCTCCCTGTTTAAATGTAAAGGGTTGTCTCATGGTGGGTTGCTTGCTTCTTAACACCCATTGTTTTGCAACATGGAATTTTACAAAATAGTATGAAAGTCTTCCAAATCACACCTTCCATTGTTGTGTTTAAGTTTGAAGTATATAACAAATTGCATGCTTGATAACACATTGCATTTATCAATCTCCACATCACAACATACCCAAGCCCTTTTTGGTTTTTAAACCAATATATCTAGGCGTGCATTACAAAAAGCAAGAACACCAATTTCTTTCCATTATTGGCAATAATGAATAAACTTGTTGAAAGTGATGAATGTTGTGTAGTGCATGTTGGAAAACACAATGTGTATTGAAGCTTGCCTTTACTTATACCCAACCTTTGTCTTGTAATGCAAATATAAAAAACATATAGATGGTGTTATATTTGATGAAATAGCACATCTATCATTTAAGGGGGACTCTATTAACCCTCGACACATAGTGTGATTCATTTATGCACGTCATTATGTTTTGCAACAATTTATGTTGGAAAACCCTAGGTGTTAAGAAACAAGCAACCCAAATAGTGTTGTAAAACCCTCTGCAACACTATTGGATACTACCCATCACCTCAATTTGGTCAATATTCTCCTCTAAGTCATCCATGTGCACTCAGACCTTCAACTTTCCCTTTCAATGTGCAAACTGTAAAGAAAAATAGTATTTTCACCTTTCTTTCTCGAAACAGAAAAGCTCCCCGAAAAGGCCCACGTCATTCTCCACTTTTCCTACACCAGAAAAAAGAAACTTGTTGAGAAAGCTTTTCCACTCTCCTTTTTCCCCTGACAACAGGCAAGTAAACTGATCTGTATAGGATCTAGACAATATGCAATATTGAAATGCTTAAACTTTTACAATGATTATTCCAAGTTAATTAAATCAAAATTAACTTAAGGAAATAACAAAATGAAGGAATTAATAAACTGAGAGAAGGTGAGAGAGAAGAAGAGAAGTGCAAATAGTGTTTGATTACGGAGTTCGTCACAAATGTGACTACGTCTTCGGGTCCACTCCAATAGAGAGACCGATCCGATTAACTCCAAAAATCAATTACAAAGCACCACAATCATTCTCCAAGCACTTTGGCAGCATAACAGCGCTCTGACGTGCAAGAATGACTCAAAGAATCTCCACAAGACCTCTCTTTCGTGTCACCACAGCTTCAAGACTTCGTCACCTAAAAAAAATTCATAACAACTCTCACCTCACACCCCTTTAAATACATAAAATTTTCTCAAATTGGTTACTAACCAATTGATTTTACAATATTTTCCAAATCTCACATAATCCCCCCATTTTACATAATAATCTTTGATAAATCCAAAAAAAATAAATTTAAACCCTTCAATAATACTTCCCTCGGCTTATTCTGTTTTGGAAGATTTTGGTTAATCCTTAAAAAGGATTATTGTTTAACAATTGGAGGGAGTTTGTTTAATTTAAAAAGACATTCGGTTTTGAAGAACTAACAAAACCAAACTGAGCCATCTCTATTTTGAAACCGGTGAATAGCCTATCGGTGGGCTTACCTTTTAAAGACCCGGCGGTTCCGAGTTCAAAGCTCGGTCGTCGAGTTTTTTTCCTTTTAAACAAACTTTCAAACAAAACTCAAACAAAAACAAACCGGCACCATTCATTGTTAGCAGCCAATGTTTTGGTGGAACGGTCACCCGAAAATCTCGCATGCGGGTGGTTATAAGGTCGAGTCCCATACCGGCCGACCCCAACCTTTTTGCATAACAAATGCACAAACAACTCAGAAATTCAAAACCAGCAGTGGAGCTGACCAAGGCCACGTGGCATGCCGAGGAGGTGCCACGTGGCAGAATGCTATTGGCTGATCATTCTGACTCGGATCCGACTGTGCAATGACGTGCAAGCCGACTATACGCTGACTGCGCAATGACATGTCCACTGACTCAGACGATGACGTGGCCTGCTGACTGGGCGTACGGACTGTTGACTGGACTTACTGATTGGGCGTACGGACTGCCACGTGTCACTCTGTGATTGGTTCGTATAATGTTGACGTGGAAGCCACGTGTCAAATTCTGATTCGGCCACCTCACAGTCAGTACAGTATGGAATGCTGACATCAGCATCCATACGGTCCACCTCAAAAAGTCAACTACAAACTTTGACCGCTGATAAGTTGAGCATACGATGTCGGATTTCGACGAAATGAACGCCATCGGAATCATCTCAATGAGCTCTTCACGATGACACCAACTTCAAGAACTTTTGACAAAATCTTTTTTTCACTTCTTGGACGCCTCTGATGCATGTTTGACTGAAGGTTTGACTGGCTATAACTCATGCAAACGGACTCCTTTTTGCTCTGTTCGAGTTGCGTTGGAATTAGGATGTCGAGATCTTTCTGATGGTGTATATTTTGGAGAGAAATGAGACACTTCAATTTTCACTAAAAAATGTCACCGGATCAGGCCTCCCCACTGAAGACCTTTTGGACCTCCAAAAGTGACATTTATTCTGACATTAAGTGAGGACTTGGACTCCCCACTTGTCCTGTATCTTCTGTACATCTGAAAACCTGACTCACAAGCACAATGAAGACTGCAATAACATTGTTGAACATAAACATAACTTTATCACTTCCATAAACTTCTACATCAATTGCCATAGCCACTAACCAACAAAAATTGACTAGCATCAAGCTGAACATCAATGCAGAAATGAAAGAGAATAAATTAACATCAATTCGATCCTTTACAACAGGAACATTTTTACCCAAGGATCCATCAATGCTTTCATTTATCATTTTCTCATGCTTATACTACAAGTGTATCCTGCAACATCTGACCTTAGCTACTCCAAGTTCAAGTGTAGAACCACCTGTACTGACAGACATAAGAGTTAACTCTTTACTTGCATTAATTACCCTCTTTAACTGCCCTGTGTTTGCAAAAGAATGATCAGTCTTAATCTTGTGAGAATGTACAATATACTGAATGCCATCCTTAAACAAGTGATAATGATTCTTTTCCCTATAGAAAATAGCTTTCCTATCATATAAATAAGGGCTTCCAAGCACTATCCCACAGATATCCAGTGGAACCACATCAAACTGTACTTCATCCACAAATTTACTAGTGATTGTGAATCTTAAGATGCATTGTTTTGTTACTTGCAGCTTATCATTTTCACAAATCCAACCTAGTGGATAAGGTTTCTTATGTTGTGTAGTTTTTAATCCCAAGTTCCTTACAACACTTTCTGAAATTAAGTTCACTTGAGAACCACTATCTATGAGTGCATCAATTTTACTGTTCTTAGCAACAACCCTTAAATGAAACAGCTCATTCCTCTTTACATCTTCAGAGACATCATTAACTTTAGAAGTAGAAGCACAACTAGCAACAGAAACACTAGAAATAGGAGCTTTACCTTTTAGACCCATAGCTGCTATCTTAGTCTCATCATCTGAATCTGAACCAAGATCCATAACAACATTTGCGGCTTTCTCCTTACCCTTTTGTTTCTGATTACGTCTTTGAGCCCACTTAGGCTTCAATTCTGGATGCAACTGCCAACAATGTTCTTCATCATGACCTTTCTTGTCACAATGAGAACAAGAAAGTTTTTCATCCTTCTTGACCGTAGCTGCCTTCTTTCCTTTCCCTGTCTCTGCATTCTTAGAAGATTTATTTACATCATTATCAAGCTTGTCAATAAAAGATCCTTTACCCCTTGACTCTAAGTGTGTAGCTTGAACAGACACTTCATCCAAATTGCAAGGGTTCAATACCAAGATGGAATGCCTAAGGTAGGAATGAAGACCTCCTATGTACTTCAACAATGTGTCCTGGGTATACAAAGGAACATTCAAAGCAATAGCCCTTTTCCTGAATTCATGGGTGTACTCTTGGACAGTTTGACCTTTCCATTGCCTAAACATTTGCCAGTCCATCATTAACTGCTACATATGTCCTACGGGATAAAACTGCTTTTTAAGTGCATTAATAAATTCTGCCCAAGTTAAACTGACTCTACCATGTTGTGAAACTTCTACCTTAGACTTACTCTCCCACCAAGTTAAGGTTGTACCCCCTAAACGAAGAGTAGCTAATTGGATCCTATCAACATCATCTAATAGGTTCTAGACTCTACAATAAACCTCAACTTGTTGAATCCAATCATCCAATTTTTTAGCGCTAAGTTCACCACAATATTTAGGCAAGTCAAATTTTACATCCAATTTGATTTTAGGCTTATGCCCACTCTTGAAAGGATTAGAAGAAATAGAATGAGGATAAGATGGAGAAGAAGGAGAAGGAGAAGAGGGAGGAGAAGAAGAGAAGGGGTGATTTGGTTGCTTGCCACCATCATGATGTTTCCCTTTCTTGTCTTCACGAGCATCTTGCTTCGACGAACCTTCTTCACGTTCCTTCCGTTCTTGTCTCTCCTGAAAAAGAATGTCCACCTTAGCCTTCATCTCAAGGAATGCTCTTCGAAACTCCTGCTCACTGATTTCTTCAGGAACCTCCATTCCAGAAACTGACATCTTTGGCAATGTTCTTCACTTCCCAATCTCAGGATCAAAGTCTTCAAGCTTGCCTTCACCCTTCTGAATCCTGGATCTCGTTAGCATTCAAAACAAATAACTACAATACTAGTCAACTGAGCTCTGATACCAACTTGATCTGTATAGGATCTAGACAATATGCAGTATTGAAATGCTTAAACTTTTACAATGATTATTCCAAGTTAATTAAATCAAAATTAACTTAAGGAAATAACAAAATGAAGGAATTAACAAACTGAGAGAAGGTGAGAGAGAAGAAGAGAAGTGCAAACAGTGTTTGATTACGGAGTTCGTCACAAATGTGACTACGTCTCCGGGTCCACTCCAATAGAGAGACCGATCCGATTAACCACAATCATTCTCCAAGCACTTTGGTAGCATAACAGCGCTCTGACGTGCAAGAATGACTCAAAGAATCTCCACAAGACCTCTCTTTCGTGTCACAATAGCTTCAAGACTTCGTCACCTAAAAAAAACTTCATAACAACACTCACCTCACACCCCTTTAAATACATAAAATTTTCTCAAATTGGTTACTAACCAATTGATTTTACAATATTTTCCAAATCTCAAATAATCCCCCCATTTTACATAATAATCTTTGATAAATCCAAAAAAAATAAATTTAAACCCTTCAATAATACTTCCCTCGGCTTATTCTGTTTTGGAAGATTTTGGTTAATCCTTAAAAAGGATTATTGTTTAACAATTGGAGGGAGTTTGTTTAATTTAAAAAGACATTTGGTTTTGAAGAA
>VDFB02033689.1:0-107999 GCA_007258455.2 Sequoia sempervirens | reverse complement strand
GACAAGATAATATATCAATTAAACTACAATAAGCATATATAGCAATGTCATCACAACTAAGCACTAGGCAAACATAAAGCATATTAAACATAATCACCATGCATATAATGTGTCATCACATCGATATAGTCTATCATCTCTCCACTATCAGTGATAGAATAACAATAACATAAAATAAAATCTAACAAAGTATTTGAGCTATCAAGAAAACATAACAAATCAGAGGGGTGTCACAAAGAGGCAAAGATATTAATTGATTCAAATATTTTTTCTTAGGTGGACCCAGTGATTTTTCCTCTCTTACAGAAGGTCTAGGGGCCATTTTCTCGACTAATAATTATGGCTCTAATCATCCCATTTCTTCCCCTATACATCAACATTATACTCCCATGCTATCGGTGGGTTCCCCTCGACATCCAATCTAATAACATTTTCCACACAATCTAGAAATGAACCTTGTCATTCTAATGATATTTCATATTTTTAAGATCTATTAAATGACTCGTTAAAAGATGAGAAATTAATGAATATTGCTAATAAAGTTTAGGTAAAAGTGGAGGAATATTTTATTGAGGAAGTTGTAGATGAGCTCTTGAATGAGGTGGACAATGAAAATGTAAATCCCCTCCTTCCTATTTCATAAATTGAATCTAAAGGGAAAATTCCTTTTGAACAAGAGGCCCACAGGAACTCAAAAATATTGCCCCTTCTTCCCACTTTTTGTCTCCACCAATCTCACAAACTAATGTTGAAACCAAGACTTTGGTTTCCCCTAAAAAACGTGGAAGTAAACCAAATAGTGAAAAAACTAAGCTTGAAATTGCAACTAACATACAAACAACACTTGAAAAGAATCTCATATCTGGTTCAAAAAACTCTGGTATGGAGGGGCCTCAAAATGGGTAGCCTGATTCAGTTGTAGAAGATATTGCCTTTGAAAAGAATCAGTGAATGAGGAGAGACAAAATCTCTCCTTGAAAAAAATGAGGGTTCTATCCTAGAATGTTAGGGGCTTAAATTCTTGTAACAAACAACACTTAATCAAGTGTCAAATTCTAAGCACTTCAATAGATATTGTATTCCTTCAAGAATCAAAACTTTCAGTGTAGGTGGCTTCTGAGGTTTTTTCTTCCTAGCCGAATTGGGATATGTTTGCTTCTCTAGCTCAAGGAGCCTTGCAGGGATTGGTAATTTTATGGAATAAATGAAATGATATAGTGGAAGTGCTTGAGGCCAAAGACACCTAGATTAAAGCATTGGTTAGATGCTTGAAAATAAACAATTGATTTGTGTTATTTAACAAATATGGGCCATGTTCCATAGTTGGTAAGAAACAACTCTAGATACAACTTTCTTCTTCCTTAGCTTCTTTAAAAAATTAACTTAAAATCTTTGCGGGAGATTTTGATGCTATTTGCAATGCCTCAAATAAATCTAGGGGTATTATTCCTCCTGCAAGAGTGATGGAAGACTTCAATAACTTCATCCTTTGTTACAAACTACATGATTTTCTCACAAAAAAATGGAAACTTCACTTGGACTAATAGACATAAGGATTTTTCCCAAATTACAGAAAGTTTGGATTGTTTCTTATTATCTAGAAACTAGTTGAATATTTCATGAGATTTTTCCTCAATAATTCATACCTTGGTTGGATCCGATCACTTCCCCATCTCTTTATCTATTTTTTATGATAGAGTGACAAAGAAAGGCTATTTTAAATTCAAAACCATGTGGTTTAGGGATTTCTATCTCTTCACTCTTTTGAAATCCTTGCAAGAGAAGAGTGTTATTGGAGGTAAAAATCACAGGAAACAAGGTTAAAAGAAGGGGATAAACATTATAAATTCTTCCATGCATCTACAAAGATTAGGAGGCAATTGAATAGGATTGTCTCCATCCAATCTTCTTCTAGGGATAAACTCCAAAGGGAAAAAGATATTGGCGAGGAGGGTGTCTCCTTTAAAAACCTTCTTGCACCAAGCAAGCAACAACAATCCCTAATTGATAATAGAATAGTAAATAACATTCCCACATTGGTCAAAGAGGAACACAATAAATTTTTGATGTTTGAATTTACATTGGAAGAAGTCAAGAATGTGGTTTTTCCAATGATTATAGAAAAGGCCCCAGGATCAGATGGTTTCACAACCTTGTTCTTTCAAAAGTGTTGGGATTTTGTGGGTAATGACATTCTTATTGTTCTTGAAGAGTCAAGAAGAAATTGAAATGTGTTAAAACTAGCCGTCGTATGCATAGGAATGTGACAATTAGCCGATAGGGTCCTTCTGCGGTAGGCTACGTTTATGGTGAAGAGGGTTGAAGGTTTTTATTTGTATGTAAAGGTGACCATGAATGAAGTGAATGAGTTAGATTGTATGAATCAAGTAATCACAAATAAATTTTTGTATAAATTGTACTTAATAGTATTAGGAAATTTGAAAATCAATTTTTAAATTTGCTTAAAAGTGGGAACTTAAAAATTAAATTAAATATCAAATTTAAAATAATTGTTTCTTCTAGCAAGGATATTTGAGTTTTATATTTATTGGCAACAGATGCACACGTATATTGTCACTTTTTTGTGTAGGTTATTCAATCAATTAATTATTTAATTTTGAAGTTAATGGAAGTTTTTTGTAAGGGTCATCACGCATGTGGGTTTTTTTTTAAATTGGACAAAAAAAGTACACATTTTTCCATGAAAGGAAGAAGTTCAATATTGACTATTTTTTATAATTAGTCTATCTCTATAGTTTTGGAAATTAAAGTTTTAGTATGTATGTGTTTTTTGATGAGAGATGGAAATTAGATATAGGCATCTCCACTTGTAATTCTATTACTATCTAGACAAGCTATGACACCAATTTGTATGTAGAACAAAAGACATGAACAACAAATAATGTGCTATCAAACCAACACCACAATGGCTCTCTCAACAATACAACTTAATCAATATACTTTCTTGCACATTTTGCAGTGCATTAGTGTTAAACCCCTTCAACTTGGTATCAAAAGCAACAATAAACAGAGAACCAAAGACATGAACAATAAATTAATCATTTATGCAAAATAACCATGTAAATACACACACACACATGTATATAGATTATTTGCCATTAAATATTATAGACAAAATAGGGAAGTTGTAAAACAACTCTTAAAAGAAAAGTTAAAAATTATAGGTAAATCATAGATGAGTCGGGATCCATAGTAAACATTTTCATAGAACACAAGTATTATGGATTACAACACAGTTGAGAATAAAAAAAATCCACTTTTAAATGAATGATTGCATAGTGCAATTGGAGAGTCAAAATAGATAATGTTGCAGGAGGGGAAAGTTCAGTACAAAATAGCCAAGACAATATATTGATTCAGTTACATTCTGAAAAGAGCCATTTTGGGACTATAGATATGTTACACATACTACACGATTAAATGTTGGCTTCTCAACAAATAGAAACTTCAATCAAATAACACATAAGCTAAAGATGCGACCACTTGGTAGTACATAAGAAACATGTTGTTACAAGCCATGTTTTCTATACATGTATGTTTGTAAGAAAAGATATATGGATTGAAAAGGCAAAAAAAAAAACCCATGCTCATTATCCACCCTTCCATATTGGCATCATGGAGCCTCGGGGACCCTAGCCAAACCATCGAGCAAAAGCAATATGAAATGTCCATTGTAAATTTAGTGGAGTTGCATCTTTTGGAATTGTCATGTATGCTTTAGCCTATCACTTGCAAATAGAAGAGAGACGTATGTCAATGGACAAGGGAAGAAGATGAGTAAGGGAGGATCAAAGCTTAGTAAATATATAGTGAAAATCAATAAACACAATTAGATAGTAGAAATGTCGAATAATATTTGTAAGGGGGTGACATAATCTATTTATTGATTATGGAGAAGTTTCACACTTACATGTACTACTGGATATGCTTGAGACTCAAAACAAGGAATGGATTGAGTTGTTAGAGAGTTGAACGATTTGGAAATTTCGCAACACATTAGTGCTCAAACCCTGAAACCTGCTATCAAAATGAACAATAAGTAGAGAATGAAACATATAAACAATAAATTAATGATTTATGCAAAATACCCAAGCAAAAGGGCTTACTGATTGTGCACCCCAATAGTTTTAGTAGCCTCTAACCTGCCAAAAAGCAGAGCCAGACATGATGAACTTAATAATAGCGTGTTATCAAACCAACACCACAATTGCTCTTCAGAGAATGCAACTTCATTAAAGTATACTCTTCCAAACACTAGCATTCAATATTGCATATATATATATATATATGCATGTATACATCTATATATATATACATGTAATGCAACTTAATCAAAATATACTTTCCCACACTGCTACATTCAATATTGCATTTACTTTGACCAACCACATTTACTTCATCCACTGCCATAGTACCACAACCATAGAATGCATTAAGCCTTGGGTGAGCAAACAATTAACATATACAATTACTCTATTTGTTAGGATGGTACAAAGAAGTAGTTGAATCAATGTGCAAATGTATATATGTAAACACAAAAATAACTTATGTAGTGATTAACAATATATAACAACCTATTTGTAAGGATTTCCACTTAAATGAATTAGAACGCTTTAAAGATGCACAAAGCAGAGAATGTAGCAATGCAAAATATGAAAGAAAATATTTTTAATTCAATTGCATTGTGAGAATAGGCATTTTGGTATTATGAATATGTGGTCCAAAATATGCATGAAAATAGGTTTATGTAGTAGCATTGTCACAGGTCTATTCTTAGCAAATATAAACTTCAAACAAATAGTGTATCAACTAAAGATATAAAGTTCAACA
The DNA here is from genome assembly GCA_007258455.2 of Sequoia sempervirens. Taxonomy (NCBI): domain Eukaryota; kingdom Viridiplantae; phylum Streptophyta; class Pinopsida; order Cupressales; family Cupressaceae; genus Sequoia; species Sequoia sempervirens. Next base: position 103,148 of record VDFB02033689.1, on the reverse strand, counting down.
TATTCAATGGGTCTTGCGACAATGCAATTTAATCAATATACTTCCCAACACATTTTGCAGAACATGAGTGTTAAAACCCTCCAACTTGCTATCAAAAGGAACAATAAGAAGAGACCAATAGGCATGAAAAATAAATTAATCATTAATGCAAAGTACGCAGTATACATATACATGTATATATGCATGTACATATACATGTAATCCAATATAAGTTATATAGATACATGTGAACATATACGTATAGATATAGATACATATACATATATATATATATGTATATGTATCTATATATATACGTATATGTTCACATGTATCTATATATATATGTTGTACATCATGCTAGATGAATAGTTTGCATAGATGGTTAATTTATTGTCTATGTGTTCTTGTCAAATGTTTCTATCTTTGTCATTATACCCATTGTGGAGATTTGAAAGATATTATCATTCTATATGGATGGAGGAATTGCAATTAAATGTCCTTTCTTTCCTTATAAAATATGCTAAGGGTTAGTAATTTGTTGGTCGTTGGTATATGGTTTTGGTTATCTGTGTCTATTGACCAATGAGGAAGATTTAGGCAGATCCTTTGTTTAAGAGGTAAGCTCCAGGTTGTCAATAAAATCCTTGCACAAATCCTATCTATTTGTCTAAAAGCACGAATTATAAAATAGCTATTAGACAACAAATCCTATTCATGGTTGGGTTGATGGAAGCCCTGTAGAAAAACATATAATAAGAAGACATTAACAATAAATTAATCATCTATGCAAAAAATTCATGTAAAAAAGAGTAGAACCCCATTAAAAATTCTACGTGTTGCCTCATACTAAATACTATAGAGAAATAGATAAATTGTAAAAGAGGTATTAGAATAAGACAAACAAGTGCAATGAAGGAAAATGCACATCATCACAACACATGGATATAATGATTAAGGAAAATATATTTTGAAGTCTTTGAAAAGATCAATGCATGTCTAATTCCACCTGTATATATATCTATGTATGGACAAATCTATGTATGTATGTTTTACTAATAGTTTTGTTACAATTTCCCCACTTTTCTATTATACTCAATGACAAACAATGCAACTGTTGTTATACAATTCCTCTATTTGTTAGCAGATTACAAAGAAGGTGGGCATCAAAGTAAAATGAAAACCATGGTAGCTGAATGAATGTGCAGATCTATATAGGAAAAGGGAAGAATATATTACGTAGCCATTCACAATCTATAGTGTACTCTTTGTAAGGATTTCAAATGAAATCAATTAGAGGGATTTGAAGGGGCTAATTGTACAAAATGTGTATAGCACCAAAGATGCATAGAGTGTATATATGTGTCTACATATGTGCCACCTTTCCATGCAAATAAAAAAATTCAACCTTTATTGAGAAATTACAGTTAAATGTTGTTGTTGTTGCCAAGAAATATGGACAACGATAGTGTGTGCCCTGCTGTTCATTTGTTGTTTGCAGGTATCTTTGAGCACTTTTCATCTTATAGCCATTAACATACAAGAAATTGTAGATTAAGAGTAGTTTTTTGGATGTGAAGTATTATTCTAATAGCTCTTTTATAATTTCTTTATTCGTTTAGGTTGACTACAAAAGACTATAAGTTGAATTTTGAATTCACAGCTCGACTCTTACACAAATTGCTTATCTTTTATTAATATGTTTAATGTAGGCTTTAAGATATAACAAAAAAATAATAACATGAAACATATTAATACAAAATATAGGGAGGTTGAAAGACATAAGGGAAACCAAATATCATCAAACATAAGAATACAAAAGAAACAATTGATGCAATAGTTCACATTTGCCTATCAACTATTTGTTTCAAGTTCCCATTGGGATTTACATAACAGGCAAGCATAGGACCATGCACAAATCTAATCTAAACAATAGACTACAATTATTGTAGTCAAGTAAATGTATAAATTTGTGCATGATTGTTTATATAAAGCAACAAATATATAGAGGGTATGTAGCCATGAAGGGAGGGGAAAATTGAATGTATAAAATAGGAAAATATAAGTATGTAAAACAAACCTTGTTTGCACTTAGAGTTGTGGGCATCTTTCTGGCACCAATTGTTGAATACATGGGTTGCATTTTTGCTTCTTGATCTATCTTTGTATTGAGTGCAACATAACACAACTACAAAGAAAAATTTCATATTGTTATATCAAAATACATGTGTGAAATTAGATAAGGAAGGGGAAAAGGCATTGTGGAATGGCCCATCGCAAGGACAGTAGCGAAGATTGTTGCAAGTTACAGATGAGGGTAGTTGTCAAGCTCTCCAAACTAGCACACAAGGAGGTGCAAATTTGTTTCTTTGCTAGGTTTTCTTGGAAATAAACACCAAAGTTTGTCATTTCACAAGGCAGCCAAAACAGTTGATATCATTATGTTAGAACAATGAATATTATCAACTAGAATATGAGAAAATACCTACCATTATCTGTCTGTTGAGCGGGGTACGATGAGGGAACCATGAAGCCAATAAAATCCATGGTTGTTGTGGACATGCTTGAGCAAGCAATGACAAATAACATAGAATTTCATCATGTTTCACAAAAAAGAAAATCAATGTACACAACACCATATACTTATGAATGTAATATATAGGAACAGTGAAATAGGGAAATGACAGGGAAAAAATTCTATGGACAAACATTTGTAGGAATTTGAATCAAATAAATCAAATAGAAAAGATAACAACAAGACATTTAAATTTGTGGAAGGAAAGCATAGAGGAGGAATGTGAGAAGTCAATGTATATAGTCTATCATAATAGAAAACACAACATAGTTGGAGGATTTTAAACTTATTAGTCAAATGGAAGACAATTTTTTGTGAGAATGCATCTACACCATGTGCATATATAGCTTAATATATTGGAATGTTACAAAAACATTATTTACTTATACAAATTTTTTTTTCTAGTTATTGTTGGTTCCAATCTCCATGCATCTTAGACAATTGAAGTTGTTTGTATTTGCATATGCATTAATGTGTAAGAATTGTAACTATATATTTACACCACTATATGTTAAAATCAGTTGGAAGAGAATTCTAGGTATGCCAATAAATAGTTGACTTCATGGAATTTTAAAACACTTAAGGAAAGATGCACAAATGGAATATACAAAAGAGTGTATTGGTTTGAATGCCATATAGTAAGAGCATTGCACAACAAAATCTTAGACCAAGAAGTCAGTAGTTTAATAGAATAAAATCATCAAAACATGGAATTAGCTTGTACAAGTTGTGGCCTCTAGTTATTTGTGTGGGGTATCTTTGTGCATCTTTGGCATTACACCCATTTTACACAAATTATTACTTGCTATGGTTTTTAAAGATACAACTTCGAAATGTTTAAGGAGGCGATGGCACACGAGCTGAGGTAGATGCAAGAATAATTATCCTAGAGCCTTTTTTGTAAGACAACCTATCAGGTGGAGCGATAGGTTGGAGCCAGAAGCACTTGGCAAGGCTTGCAATTTCTCGAGGCGTGTTTCTTCATTGTGGCAATGAGCAATGTACTTGTTGGTGCCAAGCCTAGAGTATCTCTCAAATGAGAAAGGTGGATCATTACAAAGTCTTTCAATTGATTTTACACATGAAATAGTTGTAAAAGTAAACCCTTACCTCTCTTTGCTACCTATGTTTATTGTTGCTCTATCCAATGTTAAGCCCTGTGCTTTATGTATTGTGATTCCCCATGCCATAGTCAGTAGAATTTTTTTTTGACTCCCTCAACTTATAGCTAGGATGGGGATGTCTCTCAGATGTTCTAGGTCCCATGGTGGACCAATGCAATTTTGGAAGCAGACAACAACTTAGTTAGGTGGGTTTGGTGGTTTAGAATGTGGATTGTACACAACAACCATAACAACACCAAGGGATCCATTGATGAGGCTAGCTTGAATCCACAAATTCATTGTTAGTATCACCTGTTCACCAATACAAAGTAGCAATTCTGGGAGAAGCTGGTCATCATCTCCATGATCAGATGCCTATTGCCGAGCCATCCGAGCAATGCTAATGGATATTGTTAGATTTAACTGGTTGATCTTTTTTTGTTGTGGAATGCGACCAAGTCATTAGTCGCAAACACATGTGTAGCAACATAAAAAATTTCTCTTTTTGCGGTTGAGAGAATTTTATTTGTTTATTTCATAAGCTCTTCCTAATCATTGTGGAGAGCCTCAACATTTCTTATATGAAGAAGGATTTCCTGAAACTTTTGTTGCGAAGGGCTATCTCCTTTTTGGAGAAAGATAGTGTCTAGGGTTATTGAGACCGTGAAAGTGTGCCACAAGGCTACAACCGATGAGGATGAAGCATAAATAGATGTATCCATGATAGGTGGAAACTAAGCAAGATCACCAAAAAGGATCATAGAAACATTGCCAAATGGCTTTGTCTGCTTATTTGGGAATGCTTGGTGTAATCAACTATCTATTTGTAGTAGCAGCTTTTGGCCTAGAAAACTCATTTCATCGATCAATATGTACTCAATATACTTAAATTATTCTTGGAATAGTGCCAATTTTTACCCTTGTAAAGGATTCATATCCTTTATGGGAATCCAAAGTGTTGTATGGATTGTAGAGGCACATATGTTGTATGCAACGACACCTATAGGAGCCAATGTGAGCAAGCAGCTATTGGGTCTAGCAAAAGAGGTGTTCATTTGTTGTCGAATATAATTTATCAGGAAGGATTTTCTAGTGCTAGTTGTCCCTTGAATAATCATGTGGAGAGGGGCTTTGGGTGAATGTTGCATACGATGGGTTTGGATTACTTGAAGGGCCAATTGCTACTTCAGTGAAAGTTGATGGGTTGATATATCTATAGGTAAGAATTGAACCATAGCTTTCTCATATTGTTCCCTTGCTGATGAGATGAACTGCAAAGCAATATTATGGAGTACTCTAGTTACATAGTTTGCATTCCATGGATGGTTCATATCAAAATCGTACCTATCTAATTGTTGAAGTTCATTTATACTAAAGTTAGTAGTTGCAACAAGCTGAGAGAAAAATTCCCATTCATATTCATCCATAGAAGGATAATGGATCAAATCATTAGTATCACTAACATCCTATTCTTCAATTGTGGATGTAATTGGAACTCTATTAACATGCCAAGGATGATAACTAGCCATTTTTAAAAGTTTCCAATCTTCTATTATCTCTTCTCTCTAAAGGCCTATGTTTGTTTGTATGTTCTAGAAAGGTTTGTACAACATAAGTTCATTCCAACAAAATGTGTCAAATATCTTTGTATCTTCAACAGGAGTAGTCTTGAATAATGGGTAAAGAAGGACAACTGCAGGTTGGAGCCTTGGTTTCCATTTATCCTTTTTGTGTTGCTGCGAGTGTGTATATAGGCGGACCGAGTCAATAAGGGATAAAGCAACTAACTCTAGAGGCCTTTTCATATAGCAATGATTATAGTTTTTTGACAAATCTTCATCAATATCATCTTTGTTTATACAAAACCATGTCTTTTTTCCAATATTCAAGCAAACATATCGTCAACTTGAAGTAAGAAGAGGCAATTTCTATAACATATGGCATGTCTCCTATGCAGAGATGCCACATTCCACAAGCATATTCATCATTAATTTTTGGTATGAAACCAGTGCTCTATCCTCAACTATATTTGTATTTGCAACTCTTTTCAACATATCTAGATAATTTTCTAGTTTTTTCTTAGATTTAGTTGCATACTTAGAAATATAATTCAAAACAATTTTCCTAGAAACAATTGGCTGGCAGTCAACATTGGCACACCAAATTTCAAGCATAGTTGGGTTGTGAATATTTAGGCGATCATCATTTCTTGTTGGTTTGTAGGATTTGTTACAGTCAGCATTAGATGTCAATGTAGAGGTAAGTTGTTGCTGCCATGGTGCTTTATACTGACATTGCAATTGCTCTCTTTTTTTCTTTCTTAAACAAGTATATTCAGAGCATTTTGTGTGCCTTTGAACTGTGTTTAACAACTCTTCATAATCTATGATTGGATCATTGGTCAGGATCTAACTCATGGTAAGCAAGCATGGGTTTTCTTCAAAGCAATGATATGTTCTAAGCAATCTTTGTGCAGGGAAATGTGGATTCCATGCTGAAACATATCTATCAAAAAAGTGCCTTGCTATGGTAAGATCATGTTCATTAGACCAATCAAGAGTATCCATGTCAAGATCTTTTGAAATCCATAGAAAACCATGCACATGTGCAAAGCCATGATGTTGCCATTCATATCTATACCAATAATCTTTTGCATGCAAAATCTTTTCAATCACCTCCTCACAAAAAAATGAGAATCTATGATGCAAATATAAAGATGCTATATGTGGATTCTGAACAACACTATCTATTAGTGTTTTTGTTGAAGGCTCCATCGCTAAACGAGATGCAATTGAGAAAACATTTTGTAGGTCATCCCATTTTGTCTCTACACAACTCAAAGTGAAAAAAGGGGTGGGTGTACCAAGCTGTTCAATCATAGCGGTTAGTTGGGTCCAACAAGAGCTCCAGAAAGAGCGGGTCCTATGCAACAACATGCCAAATCGCATCAACTACTTGGCAAGTTGACAATCGGGAGCAACTTGAAGTTGTTGCCTCAAAATAGTCAATGACCTGGGGATTCTATCCTCGAGATCTGCTCTAACAAAAACAAAGACAATTTGTTGGTTGAGATGTCTCATAATCAAGTTGTAGAGAAAATATCTAAACATAACATGTTTTCCAAACCTGTGGTCAAAATATCTCATTAGGTGGAGGGCATATTCATGCAAGTGAATTTTAATATTTCTCGATTGAAGGGGAAGTGTTGCTCTAGTGGGGAACAATGTTGGAAATTCCATTGAAAATAAACCTTTAGTTTTGTATTCATTAACATGAGGAGAGCTAATTTTTGGCCAAGATAAGATATTCTGGTCTTTTTTTTTAATTTGCAAGATGTCTTTTATTGCTTGCAGCTCTCGTCTAGCATTTGGTAAGCAAGGAATAAATGATGAAAAGTTTGAAGACCCATTTTCTTCTTATCTAGCATTTGTTGAGCTGGTTGGTGGCATTAGGTCTTCACCTAAACCTTGCTCTATTGTATGCAATAAACTTGACACATCAACAACATTAGGTAACATATTAAGATCTTGAACATCAATCTAAACATCATTGTAGTATTTTTCATATTAGATTTTGTATTTCAATTCATCTATGACATGATGTTTATTAACGTAACAATTATAATTCCTGGCTTCAATAGTAGTCCTACGAACGATAATGACCTCAAGGTCTTGCAGATGGTGGGGTAAAAGTTTTGTGATGCTTGAGATATCCTAAGGGAAGCTTATCATGTGACCACTATATTTAAATTTTCCTCCTTTAGTGTGGGTGACCTGTAAAACTAGAGCCACCCTAGCAATAAGTATCTCTTCAACCTATGTTTAATTTTTGAGTAACAATGGTTGTGGGTCTAGGTCCATTCCATTTGTGGAGTTGAACCGATGAACACCCTTTTTAGAATAACACCTTACACATATGGATTTTGACCCTAACATTCGAGTGTGCATCCCTATGTAGCTTTCCCTACATATACGGAAAACAAAAAGGTTGGAAAGTGCATCTATACAATGTCAGAATCACTTTACCACAACAAGATAGCTATTGTTGAATACTTCTTTGAGGTATTGTTCTTGTGTTTGTGCAATAGGGGAGCTCCTCTAAGATTGTATACAAGGGTTGGCATTTGCCATTGAAATTGCATGTTGCAAGGGAGCACTATTACCATTTTCATGTGTAGATGTGGTTGCTATAGCTATCCTTTGCTATAAATATTTTTTGCAACACTTCATGGATATTTCCTCTCTATGCTCCCTATAGTAGAAATAGTTTCATTGCTATATTTTACCCTTTTTAAATTCAACAATTGATTGGGCTGTGCAACTTGACTCAGCCCATATAGCCTACGAGTATACATACAAGCTCAACTACATTAGGATATATGAATGTACATATAGACCCATACATACATTGAGAGTGGAAATTATACATAAACATATAACAAAATATATATGTCTATCCATCTATATATGAATCAATATCTATGAATGACCAAAAAAGGAGTACCATAGGTTGAACATTAGGAAATATTAAATTCTAGTTGAATCTTGTCCCTTTCCTAAAAAGATATATTTAGGGTTAGTAGTTCTATTGACCTTCATTTATAATTTTAGTTATACATATGCATCTCTATTGGTGGACAGGTTAACATGGGACCAATTACAAATTATAAACTTAGTGCATATAAAATTAGTTTCATGGCTAATATATACATGTATATAAACATGTACATATACATGTATACATATGAAAACATATATACATGTATACATATGCATACATTATGCATATACAATGACATACATATACATATACATACACATACATACATATACATATAGGACTTGGGAACCTCGGGACAGGGAGGGCTTGGTAGTAAGTTTGTGCTTGTGCAAGGCTTAATGCATCCTGCCATTACCGTACAATGGGGACAAGCAAAGAAAACTAAATGCAAGCGAACAAAGTACATGATATATTGAATATTCTAGTGTCACAAACTATACTTTCATTAAGATGCATTGCCAAAGAAATCATTTTGGCATTAATTTCATAGTAATTCAGAAAAATCTATTGTCTACATATCTAATCTTTGATATTGTAGTATTTATTTTTGCATATACATAGACATACACATATGCATATGCATATTCATATACATACACATGCATATACATGCACATATACATATACATATGCATACATGCATACACATACATACATGTACATATACAAGCATATACATACATATACATATACATATACATATATTTATACATATATATATACACACACACATATACACACATATACATATACATATAGAATATTGAGTATTATAGTGTCAAAAGTTGTACTTTGATTAGGTTGCATTGTCAAAAGAGTCATTGTGTCATTGATTTCATAGCAATATTGTAGTATTTGTTTTTGCATGTGCATAGACATACACATATGCATATACACATGCATATACATATACATGGATATACATACACATATACATATACATATGCATACATGCATACATATACATATACAATTATATATACATGCATATACATATACATATACATATGTACATACATATACATATATATATATACATAGAAATATATACACGTATACATAGATATACATATACATACACATATACATATACATATACATATACATATACATATACATATACATACACATATACATATACATATATATACATACATATACATACAAATATACATATACATGAAAGCCATCCTTTGATATGTTGGAAAATAGGAATGCATATCTAGTTCCACATCTATATGCTTTGTCAAGATGACCCATGTACATAAACAGCTAGAAGCGACAAGAATTGGAAACAATAACGCCAAATTTGCAACAAGTATAACATAAAGTGAAATCATACTTACGAGATTAGGTTTTGAAGGCCAGGGGTCACGCCCTCAGAGCCAAGCTCTGTAGGTGCACCAATAGCTGCCACCAACAAATCAATATTGGGTGGCTTTGCAAACCCATCCACAAAGCCCGCTTTCATAGACATAGTTCTATGAACTTATTTGCAGCCATAAAATGTTGCAATTTGAGTTCACTAATCAATTGGCAACTCTATTTTAAAATTAAAAAAAAGGATTAGCATACTGCAATATCCAAATGGTAATTGGTACACAACTTAGAAATATCAATTTATAACCATTCCACTTTTGATATTGTTGAAACAACACGAGATAGAACAACAATATTAGAAATCCACTTTTAATGCTACGCAAACACCAAGGGATACATCAATAAGAATGAAAATAATAAATGAAAATGCATATACCCCCATATGTATCTCTCTATCTTTGGGGCTACTTATATGTGTGTGCATGCATGATTTTATTATTTCTAGATATGTGTATTTATGCAAATTTTAAATTTTACTATGTTATGGAAAGAATCATATGGTGCAATAATCTGTACATAATTAGCCAATAGGCTACATATAGTATGAGATTTGAGCCCGAAACAAGTCTCACACCTGCAAACCACTGTTGAGTCATTAGAAAACAAGTTTTAGTTGTTGTTTAATGGTAAAGGCCTCTAAAATATTAGGTAAAAGCCTCAAAAATATCACTTATCACATAATAGCCAGATAAATATTGATTTGGCAAGTGGATGGGAACATTCTATTTCCATTTGCAATGTTTTTTGTCAACTTGATGACGACTTTCTTTTTTCATTTGCATTGCTTTATGTTTTATATCTATATGCAAATATTTTATAATCACATAATACTTTTTTTTTAAGGAAAAAATCTAGATTTATCTAAGTTTGTTTCATTCCATTATTTAGCATTCATTATTAATTATTTAATCTAGCCACATGCAACTAGAATTTGCATGCACAATCACATACTCTCTAATATATTAACATACATATAGTTTTCTATTGACATAATCCTTGAACCTTCTTTAGGTACAAGTGCTAATATATAATATTTTATATATGATAGATAATCATATATTTATTATATAATTTATAAGAAAATATATTATTATATAGAAATGAAAAAATATATAAACATATATAGCTATTTTGGAGAGATTTTTTAAATATAAAAGCTCTCCAAAACATATATCCATTCTTTGAGCTTTTTTAATATTTAATGTATTATTATAAATTAAATGATATATAATATCATATTATAATATTATAAATAATATATATTAAAATATATAATATTAGTTATTATTATAATATATAATGTATAATATATAATAATAATATATATTATATATAATAATAATATATATTATATATAGTAATAATATTGTAGTGGACCGAAAATTGCATATCCTTGCAATTTCACTTACACTTTTGAATCCACTTTAATAGTGTCCACTCCCTTAGTATTTGTGTAGGCTCATCTTAGCCCTTGCATCAACATTTTTCCCTCTCAGGATGTTCAAGACCCCTTTTCAACAGCTACCTATGTGCATTAATTTTGCATTAACCTTGTGTTTTCCTAGTTTTCTGTCATTTTTTAACGTAATTTGTTTAGACAATTTAGCATGCTGCATGGAATTTAATGTGTCACACTAGCAACTTGTGACACTTCAATGTTCAAGAGGGCATTTCTGAGCACGTTGTCACTCGTTACCTACCTTGGTCAATGGAAATGGCTCACATACTTTGTAACAATTTGTGAATCTCTTTTTCCCTCTTCTCTCTTTAAAATCTATCTTTTCACTTCATTTGCTCTCTCGGTCTCTCTTGCACTTTCTCTCTTGGAAATTCTCTCTTTCTCTCTCTCTCTCTCTCTCTCTCTCAAGCTTGCACAACTCTCTATAGCTTGCTCCAATGGTCTCAAGCTCTCACAATAGTCTTTACAACTTTTTTGGCTCTCACAACTCTCTCTAGCTTCCTTAAACCTTGCAAGTAATATATATTTGTCTTATGTCTTTGAGAATCTTGGTATTTATCACATCCCTTGTCTATGCATTTTTTATCTCGTCTATTTATCATCTTTTTCTATCTATCTTTTCCTTTTTATTAAAACTAGCTACAACTGCACCATTATATTGATCATAGCAAAAAAATTACATAGTTTCCATAGTAGATCTGCATATCTATAGTATCATCCCCCTATCCCTTACATATCCCTTTGTCTTACAAACTTCCCTATTAAATTCTAAACAACAAAATTGTAGAACATAGATTGCTACCATCCTATCCTACAACTTCCTATACTGCTATCTACTGTATAGTCTCAAATAAAACACCACAAGATCAAACCACACCAGTCGCTTTCAACATCCTCCACAATCATTAGATTCATCATCATTCCATCCGCCATGCATGCATCTCCATTTTGACTTCAGTACCACCATTCCTTGCTCGATGACCTCCCATAGTCATCCCCCAATTCACGACCCTAGAAAAGTTTTGTATCCATCCCATGTCTTCACCATGGACTAGACCAACCCATCGCTTCAGAAATGCTATGCCCATCACTTTAGATTTGTTGTTAAGAGGCACAACCGTTGTTGGTCAAGGCACAATTAGATGAAAATGCACAATCAGAAGCCCACACTTGTGGATCATATAGTAGTCCATTGGGAGGGGTACCATCATACCTTCATTCACATTCTCCAACACATCCTTGATATCTCCTAGAAATTTTTTTTGAATAGTTTTTCACATAATCTTTGCATTTTCTTAACTCTCTCCTTGATTTAGCACTATTGCTAAAACATAGCCATGATGTTCGTATTCACTCTATAATGATGCTTGACCTTTAGAAAATCTTCTCACATAACCCAATTCATCACATGTATCACCAGTCCATGATTCACCCTCATTATTTGTTTCAGTCTATTCTCTGTCACTTCACCTAGGAACATAGCTTGGCGGTTCTTGCTTAACAGTCTTAGTGGTGTGTCCATTTGCTTTGATTATTTATGCACCTCTCTCACTAGATCATTTATCCTTCCCTTACCGTCATATAAGCCATATATACCATATAAAGATATTTGTAATAGTTTAATTTGACCTCTGGCAACACAAATGATGTAGAGAGCCATTACTTCATCTTCCCAACTTATTATTGTTGTAACATCTATCCTCCTAAGCCACCCTTCACATGTTCAAGTTTAGATTGCAATCCCCCTTGGCCTACAACCTACAATTTCACTTGTTTGTTTCATAAGTGAATTTTTTATTATCGATGTGATGTAACCCCCATGCCACCTTGAGCTTGTTTGTAGGATTCACATGCCTACCACTGAGTCTAGCGAGGCATTTTTTGCCAATTCATTAGCCTTTATATTACCTTCCCTATATATATGTGAGATTTTGAATTCATCAAACCTTTCGATCAGTCCCCATATGGAATCCAACCATTTATTCAGCCTCCAATTCGGTGTCTTTTGTAGTCGAATAACATTAATCGTTATGAGTGAGTCACCCTCTAAGTGCACTTTTCTTGCCACTAATTCCATTCCACCTTTCAGTCCTTAAGTATGTCACCCTGAATTCTAACATTTTATTCATTGCCTCCTCCAGATGTTTGGATTTTTTCATATAACATGTTGCTCGTATGGTCTTTTATTACACATCCGGCCCCACTTGGCCCTAGATTTCCTCTAGACGCTCCATCGAAGTTTATTTTTACCCATCCATCCTCTGGTGCTACCCATTTAACATCCTTGGATTAACTAGAAGATGAACCCTTTGAGCCCCAATAATAGGGATTGTCTATCTATCTTTTTATCTATCTATTCTATCTAGTTATTCGTGGAGGTGGAAACACTGAAATAGGGGTTTGACTAAAGCAAGCCCATAAACAACTCCAACATTTTCCTTGGTCTTATGTGTGCAGGTATTGAAAATATTTCATTGTTGGAGGTTTCATTGCTTGGTCTGTTCTAAGCATTTTCTTTCTCTTCTTCTCTCATTTCATCATTTATATTCCTTATAGTTTCATTTACTTTATTCTCTGCTATTCTCTACTATTTTCTTGCATTTCAAGATCTCTTAATAATCAAGATTATTAGAAGTCACTTAAGCTATTTTTTGTGATAGTCTTAATTTTTGGTCTATACGAGGTGCTAGTGCACTGTAGGGATGCTCGTGCACCATGTTGTCGTCCTTGGTCAAGAGCTTGTCACTTTGTCTAGAAGACCTCTGTGACCTACTCTTTCTATTTTTGGAACTCTCATCATTTTATCCCGTTACCTGAGCATTGATCCTTGAGGTAGTTGAGGACCATTTGATCCTTGTAGACTCTCCTTGTCGTGAGACTCAACGATAGAAAATATCCTCCTCTACAATTATATTATATAAATAATAATGTGCATATAATTAAATTTCTAATAAATAACATATTATAATATATAATATATATTATTTATTATTTATAATTAAATTATAATATATATTAATTTATATTTTATTATAACATATAATTTACATTAAATAATTTATATCATATAATATGAATTATATATAATATATAATAAAATAATGATAATAATTCATATTATATGATATATATAATTATATAGAAGTAAGTGAGACCAAAATGGATATTTTTTTTCTTTGGTGTTTACCATAGAAAAATGTACTTTTTACCCAACCCAAGTAAAAAGCCAAAGATGCATTTCACAATTTTTGCTAACTGAAAACACATTTTTTTCTTATTGCTAGTGTTTGGTCCATCATGATCCTGCACTCACTCTTAATTTCAATCATTATTTGTAAAATGTTCGATCACCTCAATAATGATAAAATTAGGTTGCCTTGAGAGTTGAGACTTGTCATTAATATACCAAGGATATCAAGGGCCACATAGTGAGGTGATTTGTTCATTGAATCCTAATATAGTAAAGTCCAAGATGAATGAAGAAAAAAATGTACACCTAACTTGCTAGGTTGGTCATTGACCCTCTTGGAATTCTTAATCCCTAATATGGATTATAAAATTGCGAAGGTTTGTAATTTTCAAAGAGTAGAGTGCTTACCATACAAATATAATTAAATCTAGTTCCTATATTTTATCGTAATTTTAATATAACCTTATGATTTGAAACTCTTTTTCTTCTTTGCTAATGTGTCAATCCTTTTAGAAATTTTTACTAAATTAAGTAGACTAACTTGTATGCCAAATATTTCAAATTGAGAACTAATAATATTTTATTTAAGCACAACCTCTAGGTCATTAGTTAGTATTCAATGACCAAAATAAGTGGATATTCAAATATCATTTGCACATACATCAAAATAGAAATTCATAGCTTTCATAAACAAATATTATATCTCTATATACAATTAGGTTTTGTGGCGTTTCTTCCCACCTTTTTATTGAAAATGTGGCATGATTTTTATCAAATGAAATTTAAAAGGATTCTCCAAGTTATCTATGGCAGGCTTTGAAATTTGCTTCTCAACAACACTAATTATAAATTTTCATAATGGGATAAAGCAATGACAATGGATCCTAATCATTGAGGATTATAAGTATGAAAGTAAGGTATGATAAGGAGTCCCATAAGAATTCAAGTATAGGTAAAAATATAAGGCAAATACAAATCATAAATGTGAAATAATAGGGAGAGAGAGGTGACAAGAATAGGTAGAATAAGATAATGATAAATATAAGTATGCATAAGCAATATCAATCATAAAAATATAGGAACAAGAGATTAATTGAATAGTCAAGTTAGAAAATATAGGTAAACACAAGAGTAATAGGTAACCTAAAGATATTGATATAAGAATAAGAGAAAACATGTCAAGTAATATAATGTAAGATCTATATTCCCCCTACTATGAGAAATAAAAACATGAAACATCACATAAAAGTAAAATTCAAGCACATAAACACAACAAAGAATAATTAAAAAAGGACAAAGTGTACTACAAGAATAAGAAAAAGACAAACTTCAAAACTAGAAATATAAATAAATAATCTATGTATAAGTTCTCATGAATTATTAAACAAACATACTTGAGGATTATATTCCTCTATAATATAATCCTTTAAAATCCTTCTAGCATGCCTTTTCTATCTTAAGTTTCTTCCTGACAATCCTTTACAATATTCTATTGTTATTAATGATTTAGATTTTAGGAAAATGTTTATTATTTCATGCACAACCTCAAAAATCCCATCTCATCTTTTTAATTTTTAAATATGAACATGTTCTCATTCTATTTAATTTATGGCTTAATGTCCAAATAAATTTGAAGGTTTTGATTAATAGGGAAAAATAGGGTTTGAATGGACCCAAAACCATTTACAACAAGTTTTGAATGGACCCGAAACCATTAATAAATTTTTTTTGACAGGGACCTAAAACCCACAAAGAGAAGAATAGGTTGCACAAGGAATCAATAAAGATAACTAGCAACTAACCAACAATAGATCAAAAGAGAAAAAACAAGACTACCCAGATCTACTCGAAAAAGAAGGTTTTGACAGGCACCTCAAACCCGAAGTAACTAGGAATTACAAAATAACTTGAATCTAACAACCACTTGAGATAGTCAAGCAACTATCAGCCTGAATTAGCCAAACTACAACATACCTCTTGCTATTACTAACTAGTAGTAAACAACCAGAGTCAGTCAAGAAATCATCAACAAGAACCATCCAGACACCAAAGACATCCAAGAAACCATCATCTGGAACTAGCCAGACATAAGCAAAACACTTGTTAGCACCAACCAATGATACCAAACTCCCCACCTCAATAAGAGAGTTAGGAATCACAGAGAAACACTAATGATTCTCAGCATAATCATCAAATCAGTCAACCAACAACACCAACACAACCTCCACCTCAATATAGGAAGGGGCTCCCCTCTATAGGAGAGGAAGAAACGAAGCCAAAAACCATAGAAAGTAGACCTTCCCAACCAATCCACAACCCACCTCTTCACCTCAATAGAAGAGGGCTTCAACTCCAAAGAAGCAGTCTCCACCTCCAAAGAAGACCATAGCTGAAAAAACCAATGGGAAGCAACCACACCCATAGTAGAGAGCACCAAAACCTCCTTTGGAAAAGAAGAATACTAGAACAAAGAGGAAAAAATAGGGCACTCCTCCACGATTAGAACAATCCCAACTGGGATCATAAACATAAGGACCAAAGAAACCCAAGATAAAACAAGCTCACTGATCTGGCTACCCAAGAGCATGGCAACTACCAAGACCAACAACCACAAAAGCCATGCAAGAAACATGAACAAAAATAATCCAAAGGATCCTGAAACAAGAACCAGCTCCAAAGGATAAACCAAGGGTCCAAAAGGAGGAAGGGAAAGGTAAGGAAAACCTCCAAACAATGAGAGAAAAAAGTTGGCAAGACAATGAATAACAACCTCCAACCCTACACACCGGTTAGGGTCTAAAAAATGCCAAGAAATTTCCACCACTAGATCCTCCAGAGGCAGACCAATAGCCACAACCCAAAGCCACAAATGCACCCTCACAGTGGAGAAAGAGCCCAAAAAGCCAGCTAATAGAGATAGAGGAGTAGAGACACAACAATAAAAAAACCACTTCCAACTTGACATACCAATCAAGGTTTGAGATAATGCCATCCAACTCCTGAAAAAACCATTTCACAAGAGCCCAAAGCCCACAACCAACACAACAAAGGGACCCAAAAGAAGGAGGATAAGGCAAGGACAACCACTAGGCAAAGAGAGTAGAGAGTCAACTAGGCAATAGAGAACAACCTCCAACCCTGCGAGCTAGACAGGGTCTAAAACAAGCCATAAACTGTCCACATACCACTCCACTAGAGGCAGCACAACAACCACATCCCCAAAAAATGAAAGCCCCCATATAGAAGAAAAAAAGCTCCCAATAGGCCAAAGAGGACTAGGAAAATCTGCAGATAGAGAGTGAGGAGAATGGGCACAACAATACAAAACCACATATGACTCTACTTACCCAACAAAGTCTATATATAGGCCACCAAACTCCTCAGAAAAACTATCAACAAAAGAACCCAACACAACCCACTATAGGCATTCATTTTGATGTCATTTAAATGAATGATAGAATTGGCTAGTAAATGTATGTAATTGATTATATCTATGATTTTGTTTCAGAAAAATTGTTAAATAAGATTTAGGGATGTTTGGTTAGATGATTGAAATTATTAGTTATATGCATGCAATTTTAAATTTTAATAATTTATAAGTATGAAAGTTACATGTATCTATATATGTACCTAAAATATTCTTTAATTTTTTCTAGTGAACATGAATGATCTTTTTGAACATATAGATAAGGAAATCATTTGATTGCAATTGATTTTAGAGGACCTATACACCACATGGGTCTATAGATCTTGAACTATGATATTATATTGCAAAGTTTGATCAATATTATAATTTTTTTAGGTCTTAATGCTTATTCTAGTGGTACTTTAGCAAAAATTCTCACCCAATTATGATAAATTGTATTGGTGATGTTTCTTTGATTAGTGTCCAACTTAGTGTACCAAAATAAATTATTTTTCAAAGTTTCCCCCACATCTAATGTTAGCAAATATTAGGTTACCAAATGCATGTGCCCTTATTTAGCACCACTGATATGCCCTAGATTTATTGTTGCCCATGGTTGTTATCATAATAATGATCAAATTCTATTATATTTTATACAATGGTTGTACGTTGGGTTTCACTTAGGTCTCAATGGACCAAATAATTAGACTTACCTCCATATTTGGGATAGGGGCATGATAGGGTATGCAAAATTAATGCATATTGCCATGAAAATTGAGAGCCTTTTACAAATAGGAGATTGGTTGGTGAGATAATTCAGATTATCTCTCCATCCCTTAATGATGTTGATGATCATGTGGTTATTTCTTCCCGAAGGGCAGCAAATGATGGTATGGTTGGGATTAATATGTATACTTAAATTCAATATCCTCATATCAAGTGAGACAATACTTGATGAGACATCCATACAAATCATCTACATCATGTGGACCATTATCGTCACATTCATATCTCTATCATGTTGCTACAATTCCATCTCTAGAGGATATTGACCATATTACAAATGATGGTTAGATTCACAAGTCAATACAATTTTTTTATCTAAGGACACGATGAGGCTATATCGAGTGATATTATTATAGGCATCACTCTATCAGGCGAACTAGTTCATATATAGATCATGTCCTTACAAATTCTAAGACCATGGTGCAAGAGCACCTAATTGGTCTTATTTAAATTTGATCAAAACAAGGAGTCATAGGTTGGTATAGGAGTTTAATGTCATGAGGTGGGTCAATAAGGTCTAAAAAGACCATTAGAATGTATTTTGAGATCATTTCTGTAAAGCAATGTTGAAATGTTGTAAATGATGCTCAAAAGTGCAAACTATGTAAATACGAGGTTTAGGAAGGGTTTAGTGAGTCAAGCCATGGATTGTGGAAAATAAGGTCATATTTGATCATCAAAAAGTGTATTAGGTCATTTTAGAAGTGTTTAGAATGTTTAGGGGTTCAAAAATGTAAAATTGCTAAAATTGAAAAAAGTTGTCAAGATTGTAATTAGAAAAATGCAAATTCTGGGAACTCAACAGTCAAGTGGAATTTTTAAGTTGATGAGTCATTTTTGGAGGGTATTTAGAGGTGAGAAATGATTAAATACACGTCTAAAATTGTAATAGGTTGTTGAAACATTTTGAGAAAGAGATTCAATAACAAGACCCCTGTTTTGTCTTAAATTTATGTATTTTACTTCAAAAATTGTGTTGCAAGTCTTTGTATGTGTTTGTACAAAAATATATTGTTAAAAGACCCTTGGGATTAGTTGAAGGCTGGTTCTAACTGTAGACACATAAAATTGTCCTAGGCTTGCAACTTTTAGATTATTCAACATTGCCCCTTTCATTCTTAATAATTAAATAATTTTTAATTATTTAATTATTTTCTAAAGTCATAATTCTTCTATTAATTAAATAATTTTAATTATTTAATTAATTCATTTTTATCATTTATTTCTCCTTGATTATTAAATAAATAAATTTTATTTATTTATCTAATACGTCATTAATTACCTAAAGTCTTCCTTTAATTAAATAAATTTCTTAATTTATTTAATTCCCCTTTTGTCATTTATTCCTCTTGATTATTAAATAAATAAATTTTATTTATTTAATTACGTCACTAAGCAAGTCCCCTTCTTTTAAAAATTAAATAGATTCTAATTTATTTGATTTTTGTCCACTTTCTACTATAATTAAATAATTATTTTAATTATTTAATTATTCATAGCCTCTTCTCTCATTAAATTAAATAAATTTCATTTATTTAATTTGGCCCACTTCCTTGAATTTTGAGTTAAATCATTATTTAATTCAAAATAGGTTCTTTTGTCATATTCTTCTGTAATTAAATAATATTTTTATTATTTAATTATTCACAGGTCAAACTGGAGTAAATAAATCCTATTATTTAATTCCTCCAGCAACCTCTTTGTCCGTGCCAGCCTTATCTTCCAATTTAATTCTTGACTTTTGACTCCTCATTTAATTTCGACCGTTGATTGAATTATTTCATAATTCAATCTCCACCCTTCATTCTTACCTGTTGCCCTAATTTTGACCTAACCCTAATGCACACAACAATATTCAATCTTAAGCATTGATCTTAGGGTTCCTGTCATCTTTTCATCCTGGCCACACATTCAAAATTGCAATTTTTATAAAAGGGCAATTTTGACCTCATATCTACATCTACATCTCTCAGCTCTCTTGACTTCTTGCACTCTTAGTCTCTCATGTTTAGATTTCAATTTATGCTACTAGTCTTATAGTCATAGTCATTAACAGTCATAGTCATTTTAGCTCATTGTAGGGACATTTTATTTTCTGCAAATCCTTCAACACTTGCATAGGGCTTAGTCATTTGTCATAGTTGCTCATACAAATCTGAGGGCATTTTTATTTATCTGCAAGCTAGGAGGTGTAACAAAGGTTAATCATGGAAGGTGGAGACATAGGGTAACACTATCCCTTTTGTCTTCACCTCACTTCCATTGTGCTTTGTTATTTTCATAGGGATTTTGATTGTTATTGTGCTAACCCACTTAATAATAAAATTTAGGATTTTCCCTTGATTACACTAACTGCTTCTTGAATCCATTTGGAGGGCAGAGCATTGAGTTGTATTTGATTTACTATCAAATTTCAGTTGATTGGTCTGTAAGCGTAGTTGTGTGGTTTTGAAGTCCTAAACATGGAATGAGCCCATTCCAAATATTGCCACACTTGTAACTAATTGGAATGGGCATAGATAGATAGGTTATGATGGTAGTGAGTACGAAATATCCTTTATGATGAGTTTTGTGGAAAATCTTTGATTGTCTTGGGGTTTTGTAGTGTATTTGTGAATTAAAAATGAGGTTTTGAGAGAGAATTGAAAGAAATGAGTTGATTGAAGGCTAGATGATGAATTTGTGAGTGTTTGAAGACCTTTTTGAAAGGTTTTCAAGGTGGTGGAAATTTTATGTGAGTTTGGGAAAGTGGAGTTTTTGTAAACCCTACCCTCTAATGGTGAAAATTGAGGGTTTTTGAGTTCAGTGGGTAAATGTGAGTTTGAGGGGCTAAAACCAGTTAGAAAGGTCTTTTTGTAGACTATATAGAAGATTTGAGTAGTTGTGTTTGGTTGGTGGAGAGTTTGAAGAGGTATGGCTTTGTAAAATAGACCTAATTGGTCTTTTAGGGCAGCGGTGTAGCTAGATTTTGAGAGATTTGTTCAAAAGAACCATTGTTAGTTTTGGTACATGATTGAGTTGGCCAATAGTGTATTTGAATTAGTCAAGATTTGGACTATGATAAGAAGAACTGAGGAGATAAGTTGCAAAATATAGGTTTGCTGACCTACAAGCAAAGGATATAGTTACATTGTGAAAAGGGTATTGGAGGAGTTTTTGAATATGATAATTGTTTGATTGTTCTTGAATTGTGTTTAACATGTTGAAGACCATCTTCCCTTGCATCAGTTGGTATCAGAGCATAGGGATAGGTCATTAGAAGTTGAAAGGTTGCAGATTGAAGTTGAAGAGTCACAAGGAAAGATGCCTCCAAAAGCCAACACAATGGCTAAGGAAATCAAGGAGTTGAAAGAGCAATTGTTGCAGAAGGAAAGGCTCTATAAAGAGTCTCAAGAAGCCACCATAGCAAGGATAGCAGTTCTAGAGAAGAACCAGAGAAGAGGAATGGTGAATGAAGACCAGAGTGATAAAGAACATGAAGGGGAAGAAGGAAACCCTCCAGTACAAGATGATGAAGATGATTTAGATCGTGAAGAAAAGAGAATGATCAAGATGTTGAAGGTAGTAAAAGGTGAAGGTTGAAGTGCCAATGTACGAAGGTAAGATGGATAGTGAAGAGGTTTTGGAATGGATTGATGCCTTTGATAATTTCTTTGAATTTGAAGACATTGAGGACAATTAAAGGTGAAATATGCAAAGACAAAGTTGAAGGGGCTAGCCCTCACATGGTGGAACTTTGTTCAAGAAGATAGAGTCAAGAAAGGTAAGTCCAAGATAAGTTCTTGGGATAGGATGGTAGCAAAAGTAAAGGCTCAGTTTATACCAGTAGATTATGCCATTCAAAATTTTATGAAATTGTAAGAATTGAAGCAAAGGGAGATGGATGTGATGTCTTATATTGAATAATTTCATATATTATGCATTAGGGAAGGTCATAATGAAGATGGGGTTGAAAGAGTGGCAAGATATTTGAGTGGTTTAAGGTTGAATATAAGGAATGAAATCAGTTTAAACCCTCCTAAGATAGTAGAGGAATGTTTCCAAATGGCAGTAAGGGCAGAAGATAAAATCAAGAGAAGACAAGAAATGCAAGGAAGGGGGAGACATAACATGAATAGAGGAAGAGGTACAAGGAAAATAAATGAGGAACAAGAGAGTGCAAGCAGAGTAAAGAACAAGCACTAGAATCAAGAGGAGGATGGAGAGGTGGAATAACAAGTTTTAGACAAAGGAGAGAATATAGTGAGTTTTCGAGTAGATGTTACAATTTTGGCAAGTATGGTCACCCATTCTTCAAGTGTCCAAATGATTTTGGATCAACTTCAAGTGGAGGAGAAAAGAAAAATGAAATGAGAGCTCAGATTGTTCAGAAGGAAGATGAATCTAAAGGCTCAAGTTCAAGTAAGTTCTACATGAAACTTCTGAAGTAGGTGAGAAGCTAATGATGAAAAGACAAATGTTGAAGACCTCAAAGGATAAAAATCTAATCCAAAGAAAAGATTTGTTTAGGACAACCCGCATATGCAAAAATAAGATATGCAAAGTAGTAGTTGATTTTGGATGCACAAATAATATGGTATCAAATGATATGGTAGTCAAATTGAACTTGCAAATAATGCCTATAGAGAAGCCTTATAGGGTGTCTTGGACTAGTGATCAACAATCTATATTGGTTAAAGAACAAGCCATTGTTGATTTTTAGATTGGTCAGTATAGGGATCAAGTTGTTTGTGATATCTTGCCCA
This sequence comes from Sequoia sempervirens, assembly GCA_007258455.2. Lineage (NCBI taxonomy): Eukaryota > Viridiplantae > Streptophyta > Pinopsida > Cupressales > Cupressaceae > Sequoia > Sequoia sempervirens. Next base: position 79,965 of record VDFB02033689.1, on the reverse strand, counting down.
TGAATTGTTGCCACATGTGGCTAGGAAGGCCTTGGTAGTTTGATTGATCAACTATGTATGATGGTAGGAAAAATACTTATACCATAGTGAAGGAGGGAAAAACATACATTTTGATTCCATTGATTGAAGAAACAAAGGAGCATGGTGAGGTTACCATGGTAGGAAGAAAGGAATTTGTAAATCTTGAAGAAGGTCATGGTAAGAATAAAGGATTGGAAGCCAATACAAGGCTGGATAGAGGTAAGATAGTAAATGCAAGGAATGGGAATGATTTGTAGATAGAGGAGAAGAAAGGTGTCTTCATGTGGAAGAGAGTGAATAAAGAGGCGTGTTAGACTAAGACATAGCAAAGCAAGTGGATAGTAGTTGAGGGAAAACAAAAAGAGTTTGATGGAGTATTAATTAGGACAGTCATGTTCCCTTTTGTGAAGACAGTGCAGAGGCAGCTAAGGAGTGTGGAAACATAGGTTAGTAAGGAAGGGAAACTAAACACAAGGAAGCATAGAAAAGAGATGGTGAAACAAAGACAAGAGACTAGTTTCAATAGTGGAGATAGAGTTAAGAACAAGGCAGATGAACCTGAAAAAGGAAAAAGTGTGTTTGCAGATGTTTGAAAGGGTACTAGGATAGTCAAGAACAAAGGAAGAGTTAAGAGAAGGCGGCCAATGCAAAAGAAGGAAAATTTTGATGAAGGATGGGTTGATTTTAGAGAAAAGGTTGGAGGAAAACAACACGAGCTTCAAAGGAAGAGAAAACAAGAAGGTGAAGAGCAAGAGGATGTCAAATACAAGTTGGAGTAGGTTGAAGCACCTTTCCAAGATACTTGGAAAGTTTCTAAAAGTGGTTGCATGGTGCAAGAGCACCCAATTGGTTTTATTTGAATTTGATCAAAATAAGGAATCATAGGTTGGTCTAGGAGTTTAATTTCATGAGGTGGGTCAATAAGGTCTAAAAAGACCATTAGAATGTGTTTTGAGATAATTTTTGTAAACCAATGTTGAAATGTTGTAAATGATGCTCAAAAGTGCAAACTATATAAATATGAGGTTTAGGAAGGGTTTAGTGATTCAAGTCATGGATTGTGGTAAATAAGGTCATATTTGATCATAAAAAGTGTATTAGGTCATTTTAGAAGTGTTTAGAATGTTTAGGAGTTGAAAAATGCAAAATTGCTAAAATTGACAAAAGTTGTCAAGATTGTAATTGCAAAAATGCAAATTCTAGGAACTCAATAGTCAAGTGGAATTTGTAAGTTGATGAGTCAATTTTGGAGGGTAGTTAGAGGTGAGAAATGATTAAATACACGTCTCAAAATGTTTTAATAGGTTGTTGAAACATTTTTAGAAAAAGATTCAATAACAAGACCCTTGTTTTGTCTTGAATTTCTGTATTTTACTTCAAAAACTGTGTTGCAAGTCTCAGTACGAGTTTGTACAGAAATATCTTGTTAAAAGACCCTTGTAATTAGATGAAGGCTGGTTCTAACTCTATCTTGAATCCATTTGGATGCCATAGCATTGAGTTGTATTTGATTTATTATCAGATTTCAGTTGACTGGTTTATAAGCATAGTTGTGTGGTTTTGAAGTCCTAAACATGGAATGATCCCATTCCACATATTGTCACACCTGTAACTCTATGGAATGGGCATAGGGAGATAGGTTAGGATGGTAGTGAGTAGGAAATACCCTTTATGATGAGTTTTGTGGAAAATATTTGACTGTCCTAGGGTTTTTGTAGTGTATTGTGAATGAAAAATGAGGTTTTGAGAATTGAAAGAAATGACTTGATTGGAGGCTAGATGATGAATTTGTGAGCGTGGGTAGACCTTTTTGAAATATTTTCAAGGTGGTGGCAAGTTTGTGTGAGATTGGGAAAGTGGAGTTTCTAGAAACCCTACCTAATGGTGAAAATTGAGGGTTTTTGAGTTCAGTGGGTAAATGTGATTTTGAGGGGCAAAAACTAGTTGGAAAGGTCTTTTTGTAGATTGTATAGAAGGTTTGAGCAGTTTTCTTTGGTTGGTGGATATTTTGAAGAGGTATTGCTTTGTAAAATAGACCTAATTGATCTTTTAGGGTAGCGGTGTAGCTAGGTTTTGAGAGATTTATTCAATAGAACCCTAGTTAGTTTTGGTACATGATTGAGTTGGCCAAAAAGGGTATTTGAATCAGTCAAGGGATGGGCTATGATAAGAATTATTGAGGAGATAAGTTGCAAAATATAGGTTTGCTGATCTACAAGAAAATGATAAGGTTACATTGTGAAAGGGGTATTGGAGGAGTTTTTGAATTTGATCATTGTTTGATTGTTCTTGAATTGTGTTTAACAAGTTGAAGACCATCATCCCTCGCATAAGACCAACACCTAAATTGCAATATTGTGATGTAGATCCCAAAGTTAGATCCTCTGGTGGGCAAGAGTCACAACAGAATAGTGCCTTATATAGACCATTTTGTCACTAAATAGTCTATTGGCACCTAATTCATTGAAGCATCTTGTAAAAGGCGTGAGTTTTGTATAGTTGATTTCTTTTAGATCAATTGAAGCAAAACCCCACATTGAAAAATAATAACAAGTGATAGTAGCAACCTTAAAGAATTCAATGTGAGTGTAATATTTGGAAAACATAATATACAAGAATAATAGGAATATAAAATAGTTACCTACATATCTAGATATATTATTGAAATGTATATTACCTTAAACTCACTAATACCTCTCATTTATACTTCATTTAATGCCAATTCTACATAAATACTTTATGCTCATCTTCTTGTAACCTTATTTTAAGACCTAATAAATTTATCATATTTACTTACCTTGCATATCAACCTTCTTTAATACAACCACATTTTATAATGTCATGTATTTCACTTTAATAATTATGCTTTATGTATTATCTATTATCCAAATAGGATTACCAACATTTCATAATAGAAATCTATACGCTAAAATAATCTATAATAAATATTATGTGTTTATAAATCAAGAAGTGATGAAAATTGCTATAGTAGAATAGAATATTTATACCTAAAATTTGTAACTTTAATTTCTCATGAAGTTTGAGGAGATTTAGACATCAAAGTTTTAACTACCCTAGTTCATAGTATGCAAGGAAATAAGGAAACAAACAAGTTGAAGTATGGTCACCCATTCTTCAAGTGTCCAAAGGATTTTGGATCAACTTCAAGTGGAGGAGAAAAGAAAAATGAAAGAAGAGCTCAGATTGCTTAGAAGGAAGATGAATCTAAAGGCTCAAGTTCAAGTACTCTACATGCAACTCCTGAAGTAGGTGAGATGCTAATGATAAAAAGACAAATGTTGAAGACCTCAAAGGATAAAGATCTAATCCAAAGAAAAGCTTTGTTTAGGACAGCCCGCATATGCAAAAATAAGGTATGCAAAGTAGTAGTTGATTTTGGATGCGCAAATAATATGGTATCAAATGATATGGTAGTCAAATTGAACTTGCAAAGAATGCCTATAGAGAAGCCTTATAGGGTGTCTTGGACTAGTGATCAACAATCTATATTGGTTAAAGAACAAGCTATTGTTGATTTTTAGATTGGTCAGTATAGGGATCAAGTTGTTTGTGATATCTTGCCCATGAATTGTTGCCACATGTTGCTAGGAAGGCCTTGGTAGTTTGATTGATCAACTATGTATGATGGTAGGAAAATACTTATACCATAGTGAAGGAGGGAAAAACATACATTTTGATTCCATTGATTGAAGAAACAAAGGAGCATGGTGAGGTTATCATGGTAGGAAGAAAGGAATTTGTAAATCTTGAAGAAGGTCAAGGTAAGAACAAAGGATTGGAAGCCAATACAAGGCTGGACAAAGGTAAGATAGTAAATGCAAGGAATGGGAATGATTTGTAGATAGAGGAGAAGAAAGGTGTCTTCATGTGGAGGAGAGTGAATAAAGAAGTGTGTTAGACTAAGACAGAGCAAAGCAAGTGGACAGTAGTTGAGGGAAAACAAAAAGAGTTTGATGGAGTATTAATTGGGACAGTCATGTTCCCTTTTGTGAAGACAGTGCAGAGGCAACTAAGGAGTGTGGAAACATAGGTTAGTAAGGAAGGGAAACTAAACACAAGGAAGCATAGACAAGAGATGGTGAAACAAAGACAAGAGACTAGTTTCAATAGTGGAGATAGAGTTAAGAACAAGGTAGATGAACCTGAAAAAGGAAAAAGTGTGTTTGTAGATGTTTGAAAGGGTACTAGGATAGTCAAGAACAAAGGAAGAGTTAAGAGAAGGTGGCCAATGCAAAAGAAGGAAAAGTTTGATGAAGGATGGGTTGATTTTAGAGAAAAGGTTGGAGGAAAACAACATGAGCTTCAAAGGAAGAGAAAACAAGAAGGTGAAGAGCAAGAGGATGTCAAATACAAGTTGGAGTAGGTTGAAGCACCTTTCCAAGATACTTGGAAAGTTTCTAAAGGTGGTTGCATGGTGCAAGAGCACCCAATTGGTTTTATTTGAATTTGATAAAAATAAGGAATCATAGGTTGGTCTAGGAGTTTAATTTCATGAGATGGGTCAATAAGGTCTAAAAAGACCATTAGAATGTGTTTTGAGACAATTTTTGTAAACCAATGTTGAAATGTTGTAAATGATGCTCAAAAGTGCAAACTATATAAATATGAGGTTTATGAAGGGTTTAGTGATTCAAGTCATGGATTGTGGTAAATAAGGTCATATTTGATCATAAAAAAGTGTATTAGGTCATTTTAGAAGTGTTTAGAATGTTTAGGAGTTGAAAAATGCAAAATTGCTAAAATTGACAAAAGTTGTCAAGATTGTAATTGCAAAAATGCAAATTCTAGGAACTCAATAGTCAAGAGGAATTTGTAAGTTGATGAGTCAGTTTTGGAGGGTAGTTAGAGGTGAGAAGTGATTAAATACACGTCTCAAAATGTTGTAACAGGTTGTTGAAACATTTTTAGAAAAAGATTCAATAACAAGACCCTTGTTTTGTCTTGAATTTCTATATTTTACTTCAAAAATTGTGTTGCAAGTCTCAGTATGAGTTTGTACAAAAATATCTTATTAAAAGACCCTTGCAATTAGATGAAGGATAGTTCTAACTCTATCTTGAATCTGTTTGGATGCCAGAGCATTGAGTTGTTTTTGATTTACTATCAAATTTCAATTGACTGGTTTATAAGCGTAGTTGTGTGGTTTTGAAGTCCTAAACATTGAATGATCCCATTCCACATATTGTCACACCTGTAACTCCATGGAATGGGCATAGGGAGATAGGTTAGGATGGTAGTGAGTAGGAAATACCCTTTATGATGAGTTTTGTGGAAAATCTTTGACTGTCCTAGGGTTTTTGTAGTGTATTTGTGAATGAAAAATGAGGTTTTGAGAATTGAAAGAAATGACTTGATTGGAGGCTAGATGATGAATTTGTGAGCATGGGTAGAGATTTTTGAAAGGTGTTCAAGGTGGTGGCAAGTTTGTGTGAGATTGGGAAAGTGGAGTTTCTAGAAACCCTACCTAATGGTAAAAATTGAGGGTTTTTGAGTTCAGTGGGTAAATGTGATTTTAAGGGGCTAAAACTAGTTGGAAAGGTCTTTTTGTAGACTATATAGAATGTTTGAGCAGTTTTCTTTGGTTGGTGGATATTTTGAAGAGGTCTTGCTTTGTAAAATAGACCTAATTGATCTTTTAGGGCAGCGGTGTAGCTAGGTTTTGAGAGATTTATTCAATAGAACCCTAGTTAGTTTTGGTACATGATTGAGTTGGCCAAAAAGGGTTATTTGAATCTATCAAGGGTTGGGCTATGATAATAATTATTGAGGAGATAAGTTGCAAAATATAGGTTTGCTGACCTACAAGAAAATGATAGGGTTACATTGTGAAAGGGGTATTGGAGGAGTTTTTGAATTTGATCATTGTTTGATTGTTCTTGAATTGTGTTTAACAAGTTGAAGACCATCATCCCTCGCATAAGACCAACACCTAACTTGCAATATTGTGATGTAGATCCTAAAGTTAGATCCTCTGGTGGGAAAGAGTACAATGGAATAGTGCCTTATATAGACCATTTTGTCACTCAATAGTCTATTGGCACCTAATTCATTGAAGCATCTTGCAAAAGGCGTGAGTTTTGTATAGTTGATTTCTTTTAGATCAATTGAAGCAAAACCCCACGTTGAAAAATAATAACAAGTGATAGTAGCAACCTTAAAGAATTCAATGTGAGTGTAATATTTGGAAAACATAATATACAAGAATAATAGGAATATAAAATAGTTACCTACATATCTAGATATATTATTGAAATGTATATTACCTTAAACTCACTAATACCTCTCATTTATACTTCATTTAATGCCAATTCTACATAAATACTTTATGCTCATCTTCTTGTAACCTTATTTTAAGACCTAATAAATTTATCATATTTACTTACCTTGCATATCAACCTTCTTTAATACAACCACATTTTATAATGTTATGTATTTCACTTTAATAATTATGCTTTATGTATTATCTATTATCCAAATAGGATTACCAACATTTCATAATAGAAATCTATATGCTAAAATAATCTATAATGAATATTATATATGTTTATAAATCAAGAAGTGATGAAAATTGCTATAGTAGAATAGAATATTTATAACTAAAATTTGTAATTTTAATTTCCCATGAAGTTTGAGGAGATTTAGACATCAAATTTTTAACTACCCTAGTTCATAGTATGCAAGGAAATAAGGAAACACGCAAGTTGATAGATAAAATCCCTTAGAGTGATAGCAATACATGGATTGTAAGAAATTGTAGAGCATACTCTTAACAGATTCCAAATTTTAGATTTACAAAATTTTCAAGAAAATACAATAGGTGGGAATTAGGTTCATATACATAATCACATAAGATGGTTATTATTGAAATATATCTCAATTTCATCTAAATCATACCCTTTGATATCGATTGTTATCCAATATCATCGTGCTCAATTTCATTCGAGAACAATAAATGAAATTTATAAAAATATATATACAAGTAACAATGAATTTGGGAACGCCCATATTTTTATAGTATAGAATAATTGAGTTACCTAGAGTTTATTTATAAGTAGTATGATGAGAGTTCTAGGCGAAATAATAAAGTTGGATTCTACTTATTTTCTAGTTCATCTCGACACTAACTTCAAAAATATAAGATTAGATTAGTTATAAAATGCAATGAACACGAATTGTATGCTTATCTGTTGTAACAGATAATAAATGACCAAATGACCAAGGTACGTACCCCTTTCTCCATTGTGTTTCCCCTTGCAATACCCATCAATAAAAATGAATCTAACCCTCTTGGAAATCAACATGAAACTCATGCAAGAATGAAGGAATAAAAACTAGGCAGGAAATCCATTAAATAGATTGCATATAAGGATAAGGACTCGTGCATGTGCAAATATAGAGGGAGATAAAGGCACAGAATCTGTTTAATAGAATACATGCAAAGAAATGGAGGGATAGACAGATAAAGAGAACATAGTCCTAGGCATATGAAAAGTGCAGAACATTGATAAAGCACACAATCGATTGGAGGACATGCACAAAATGGATTAGTCGAAAAGGATTTAGAAACATTAACCAATTGTAATTACAGGTCTAGAGAAAATATTAGATGAAATCCCTCAAGGAAATGTGATCTCACTAAGATAGCAGGATGTGATCCAACTGACAAAATCACAAGAGCGATGAAAAGGTATGAACTCAATAGTGAGATGCCAAAAATACCAAACAAAGAACAAAAAGTTCGCCAAATCTGGAGCGAGTCACAAATCTAAACTTATTTAGGAATTCTCAAAGGCACAGTCCTACGCCTCCCCTTTCTCCTTTCTAGGCGTCTCTTGGTTGAGGAAACGTAATTAAAGGTTTTATAGAAGAATTACAATTGAGTTATCATGTGTCATGTTATTTTCCTACCTTGGGACGTTTGGCATTGCCCAGATTTGTTAAGGGAAAGAAAGAGAGATGGATGTCCAATGTGGAATTATGGTAAATAGTAGTGATGATATCTATAGATTTCTTGCACCAGGAAGAACTAGATGGTGGACATTTATTCTAAATGTTGGTCCTTGTATGATAGTGATAATCCCTCATGAAATATTAAGATGATGGTAAAAACTATTGAATCAAATTATTCTTGGTGTAGTTGTGCATTGATTTAAAAATGATATAGGTTATTCATAAGTATGGATTCGCTTGTCAACATTAAGAGGTATGATGTTGACACGTCATATTCATTTTAGTTGGATAATTATAGTTATTATTTATTGATTTGTTAATCATGTAGTCATTTTGGTTAATTACATTAGTTAGTTATGTTAAGAGTATATTTTCGTGAGTGAAGTAATTCAGAATCAATTGAATTTAAGATGCATTGATAAAAGATTTTTTTAGGAATTAGGTATTTGGTACTCAATAGACTAAACCAGTAACCATTGAAAAAAGGAAGATTAAACTTAGGTTCTAGGTAAAAATGAAAATAATCACAATCAAACTCAACATCAAACATTTCTATGGAGCATGTTTGTCAATTAGATTTTAATTAGGTTTTCGCCCATGTTTCACCTAAGTGGGTGGCAGCCGATGAAGAATTGTTTGAAGAAATTAGACCTTAGAAAGAGTTGTTTGCCCACTTACACAGTTACATGATACATGAAATAAAAACTAAAACTATGTATATACTCCTTGATCTCATTTGGAAGCAGTGTATGTGGATAGTCTGGTGAACGAAGGAAGTTCCAAATATATAGGAGATCATGTGTGAGGTTAGGGAGTGTCTAAGAAAGGTTATGTTAACCTTATTAATAATACAATATTAATTACTCAAGTAGAAAAAATTAATTTACGAGGGAATGGTAAATATCTAACATAAATAATAAGATAAGATATATTTTTTGTATACTGAAAATAATCTAGAGGATAGATTGCTTGACTCCTTAAGGTTTTAAGCCAAATTCTAAGGTGGGATTCAAACCTTTATTTTATTTTATATAACTCCTAAATATGGTGACCTCAATGCACTCCCAATAGAGGAGTGTATTCTTTGGAGAGTGACTTAGGACCTAGATGGTCCCATGGAGTTTAGGTCTTTGTTTAGAGCGTATGCCTATCCTTTATGGTTAGATGCCTAGATCTCATAAGAACGATGAGTACCTGTCTTTTGTGGATGGACCTATTTTGTATGGATGGGTGTTTGCCTTGGATGGACAAATGCCTATCCTATATTGATAGAAGTATTTGAGTGTACAAAAGAATGAACACTTAATAGATTTGATTAAGAAATTAGTGGCAATTTTCAGTTATATGTTTTGGATTATTACACCAAAGTAGATATATAAGACCATGTCCCCCAAAAATCCATTCAAACAAGTGCAAAAACATTTAACTATGTTTCATCAATTCTTTATCAATCTTCTACCATTATCTTAAGGAACATAATAAAGTATAAATGTTTGCAAAAGAGAATTGTAACATTTCTTGCAAAACATATTTGAAGAGATATTTGGTAGGAACATTTTGTAAGTACATGGTGACATCATTTATAATTTATTATGTATCACTCTTTTTAAAACAGTTTATGTATTTTTTTGTGTAAATATGCATATGCCATTCTTCATATAAAGGTAATACTACATTTAAATATATTATGATTTGACTATTTGTATAACTAATATAAAATTTAATTAAGATTACAACATACAATATTGTATTTTAAATGTTATAATTAAACTAGAGACTAATAATTTTTTTTTTCCCTTAGCTTTAAGAATATTTATTCTCTACTAACAAGGCCAACCACATGAAGGTGAAAGCTCATATATTCTACCCTAACCTAGACCCACGACTATCTATTCTATACATTCTTCTACTAGACCTAAGACACCCAAGACACCTATTCTATACCTAAACTTGTAGTAGACCTAAGAAACATAAGACTCCTACTCTATACCTTCTTCATACCTAAGAACCTATTGTATACCTAAATTTCTAGTCCAAAGGTCTAAGACACTTAAGACACCTATTACAAACCTCATTTTAATAGACCTAAGACACCTAAGTTATATAGATCTATTCTTATAGTAGAGGTATGAGACACCTATTCTAAACCTTCTTCTATTAGAACTAAGACACATAAAGCAGACCTAAGATAGGTTTTTGTTAATGATTATGTTTGAATTGATTATATCTAGTTTAGATATCATACACGTCCAATGAAAAAATTATTACCCATATTTTCATACCACATCAAATGGTTTAGCTCCCTTCTCAATAATAGATAATATTTCCTCATGCTCATCTCTATGTAATCTTCACTTATTATGTACATGTGTGTGTGGAATAGGATGAAGATACATGCTAGTTAAAATTACTAGGTGGCTATATTGATAAGTCAAGTTGACCTAATCAATAAAATGAATCCAATTTTTAATGATTGTGACTTGTTTCAAATGGTTATCTAGAGGAAAATTCATTGCCAATAATTTATTGCCAACAATTCACGTCCAAATATTCATCGCCGTGACATATTAATTGCATATACAATTCATCACCAACAATTCATTGTCATGGTATATTCATCACATATACATTTTTCAATATTTAAGTTCCCAAAAGCACCTAAAAAATAAAAAGTATAGAGATTCTACTTAACACATAAAAAGGTGTACGCAATAAATATACCATGGCGATGAATTGCTAGCAATGAATTGTATACATAATGAATATGCCATGACAATGAATTGTTGGTGGTGAATTGCTAGTGGTGAATTGTTGGTGGTGAATTTTTCTGATACTGTTTCAAATGTGTTCATTGCACTACAACTAAACATATGGGAAACAATGTTCCATCACATTTTTTATTTTATTAACTCATTCCTTTCTTCTATGCAACATAATAAATAATAACTTACATTTCTATGTTTCAAACCTTTGTTATGACTACAAAATATGTCTTGCCATAATGAAATATAAAAAAAATAAAATAAAACCTACTATGAATTTTAATATTGAAGAATCAAATTAAAATTAAATGTTATTAGCATATTAAAATTAAAAAAAATACTAGTTGTGATATATATGTAGATTTTTTTATTAATCTTGAAATGTATTCATAGTTAGTTGAAATCAAAGGCATGTCTTCAAAGATTTCATCTTCATCTTTTTCATATGTGTCACTAACAACTAGTGGCATCAAATTTTATTCACTAACATATCTACGTTGTTTTTTATTAGTTAAGCAAGGGAAGGGCCCTGATCCCATGGCTACAAAGCGAAAAAAATAAAAAAGGAAACAAGTTGGGGAGAACAACACTAGCCAATAGCAAGAAACAACAAGTCTAGGGTGGCACTCAGGCCCATTAAAAAAACAATAACCATAGAACCAACATACTTAATAAAAAACTAAATACTACTACTAAAGCAGTTAATACTACGAAGACCATTTATAAGGTCCACTAGATTCTAGCAAGTTCTCAACCATAACAAAGCTCTATTAAAATAGCAGTCCAAAATGTTAAAACAAAACACCAAAAAATGCATGATAACCATAACCAAAAAAGAAAAAATAAAGCCATTACTTGGCTTTAGCAATTAGGTCCCAATATTCTCCAATGTGGGAGACATACTCCCTCCAGTCAGGTCCCTCATCCTCGGCCTATTCCTTCATTTCATTAGTATTTCCCATCTTCTTAAGCTTTCTTCTGATCTTGGTTTGGCTCGAGACAACTCCAACCATAGCCCTGTGCATTAGGCCATTCATCACCCTCATCAGAGTAATAATTACTTTCTCCATGTCATCCATTTGGACTTGCATGTAAGTCAACCTGCTTTTCAAAAATTCAGTATTAGAATCATCAACAACAATAGTGTCTTTAGCAATATTCATAGTTTCAAGAGCTTTCAAAGTTTCATTCCTTAGCTCTTCTTCAATTTCAACTTCTTCCTCCTCATTTTCTTCTTTCTCCTCCTTCGTATCCTCCTCCCCCATATTATAGGTTGTCTCTTCAAAGTCCATATCCTCAGTGTCATCATCAACCTGAGCCTCAAACTCTTCCACCTCTTGAAATATGGATTTTTTTTCCCCTTTTTTTCCTAGGAAGCAAGGTGAGTAAAACTTTGGCCTCCGTTGCCTGGACTCAACTTCCTATCCTCCAAATCCTCCATTTGACATCCCTCTTTTTCTTCACTTATAGTGAAGACCTCCTTCTGGTTTTTCAACTCTTTTTTAGTTTCTTGGAATTTGGAGGTTCTAGAAGAAGCAAAGAATGTTTGCATTTCTTAGGGACCATAGCTTTTACTAACTCAAGCTCAAAGGAATTTTTAACAAGAGTCTTCTTACCCAAAGGGGTAGAAGGGTTGGAATTTTAGTTTTAGAGGAAGAGGTATTAGTAGGGTTATTCACATTTCTTTCAACAATTAGGGGAGGGGGACTAAGGTTAGGCTCCTGAATGAGGTTAGGCTCTTGAATGGGGTTAGCCTCTACTAAAGGCTTAACATTTCCCCCAGCATTTTGATTCTCAAAATCCTGTCTAGCTACCAAGAGATTACCATGTGGGTTCCTAGCAAGAACATGTTTATAAAGAGTGAGCATTGGGCCTTGGTGTAGGAGAGGGTTCACACCCTTTTCTATGCTTTGTTGTAGAGAGGAGAGAAAATAAAATGGCAAATTTATACACTCATTATGGTGAATATGATTCAACAGAGGAAAGTAATATGCATGAATAGTCATATATCTACCTTCAAGAGTAAAATAATGTATCACAAACATACTAACCAGAGCATAGGGTGATGGGAGTCTGAGCCATGCATACCCATTTTGAAACCTAGTGATATTTTCACCATCATGGAGGAAATTATCAACAAAGGATTGGTAATCAACTCTACTCTTCTTCACCACCCTAATTCCCTAATTTTTTAGTCTCGTTACCTCCACTATGAAATGAGTCGTCACCTCAAATATAATAGCTCCTATAGTCACATTCCCCTTTCTCCATGAGTTGGTGAATTTTTTCATGAGGCACTCATCGTACCCTTTCATGGCTTTAAAAAAGGCACCATTCTCACTCTGCTAAATAGCCTCCAAAGATCAATGTTTTGCCTTAGAGCCTAGCAATTCGATGGTTCATTTCGCTTTCGAGGCCCACCCGATTTAGAGCATTGTAAGCTTTTAGGATTAATTTTCTAGAAGCCTTTCCTCATAACATGACAACACCCTGACAACCTTCTAATCTTGAAAAACACTCTTTTGCTTGTGGTTTGAAAATAATCTCTTTTTGAAATGGAGTTTGAGAACTTTCTTAATGAGATGGTCGTTATCCCATTTCCCCGGGAAAAAAAATCATTATTATCTTTACAAATAATAAATGAATCTTGATTATTCATAGCAAGTCAATCTTCAAATTGGAAGTTAGATTTGACATAATGCACATCAATACACTTGGATTTGACACTAGCCTTTGCATTGATAAAATCCATGTGATCCATTATATTCTCGGGAATGAAATAATAATTACCTTTCTCACCTAAGGATATCTTCAAGCTCATAGTCGTACCAATATTATCATCATTATTCTAAGAGCCCTTTATGATACAAGATTGCATAATCCTCCTATGCCAATCCCTTTTATCAACTTTATAATTTATACACATTTTCATATTTTTCTTTGAGCACTTTGTCTTTCAATGATAAAGGCAATTGGCTATAATCCCAACAGTTCCACCTGTTACACTTAAGTGCTTCACTAGCCGCATAGTTAGCGAAGAGGTTTTCTTCTCTAAACACATGTCGTATGTGACAATGAGTAAAGAAACTCATTAGGGACTTGCAATTGTCAATGATGTCTTTTAATTACCAAGGGGTCATGACACCACCATTCAATATGTCCACAATTAATTTGGAGTCTCCTTCCAAAATTACCTTCTTAAAACCATATTCTCTTAGAGTCTTTATACCTCCCCAAATAGACATTGCCTTTGCTTTATTATTGGTGAAAAATCCCAGTTTTATGTCATAGCCCACAATGCAGTTACCCAGGTGGTTTCTCAGTAGACCTCCCACCCTAGCCAAGCCATGATTACCTTTTGAGCACCCATTAAAATTGCATTTAATCCAATACCTTTCAGGAGGGACCCAAACAATAGCCTTCCTAGTCAAAATTGTGGCCCAATTAAGATTAATAAGGCCCATCTTAAGACCTCGGGCTTGATTAATTCTCAATTCTTTATAGGTTGGCCAAAATTTTGAGAAGTTGTATCCTCCAACTTCCATATTTTCCTGTATCTGGGCCTTAATGATCATGTTGACCTCATAGCCGCTTCTCTTAGCCTCCCTGAAAATCCTATTATTCATTTCCTTCCAAATTCCCTAAGTTATGATAGGGGGGTTTGATTCTAGAGATCCACTATGACCGTATGGGAGAAAGGAAATTTGGGCCAACTTTCCACAAATGTCTTCATTATTGGGGGAAACACCCAATCAGTGAACAACAATGGGAAGAAAAATGACCACACTTCTCTAGAGTACTGACAATGGAAGAAAAGATGCATAATAGACTCTTCATCTTGCTTAAGAGGATAAATCTATTGAAAAAAGCTAAAATTCTCTCCTCACAAGGTTATCTATAGTTATAATTTTGCCATGTGAAGTAGCCCACTAGAAATAGTTGAATTTTGAAGTAAGGTTTTTTATCCACACTTCAAGTCCCAGTGAAGGTCTCTACAATCTATTAGAGGTTTTTCCAGATCCTTATAAGCATGTTTAACTGAGAAGCATCTAGGAGTGTTCCCCTTCCACAACCATCCATCTTTCCTTTCATTGGAGAACCAAGTTTCCTCCCCAATGAGGTTTTGTAACCTTTGTAGAATCAACTCCCAATTAATATGTCTCTAACCTCTCAATTTGGTACTCTTGAGCATCCTATTAAATTCCTTCCATTTTGGTTCTTCAAACTCCCAATTGATATAGTTTGCTACCTTTTTACCACATATTATTGTTAGGCTTTGTTTAAGGGGGTTGAAGCCTTCTAAGGAAGAGAGAGGGGAATCCTCAATCCAAGGGTCTTTCCAGAAGTCAATGTCTTTTCCATTACCAATCCTCTTTCTCACACCCATTTTTAGCACATTTTTTTATTTTGATAAGATGGTTCTAGAAAATTGACCCATTAGGTAGATCAATTGCAGAGCGGAAACAACCCAGGTCTTTGTTTAGATATTTAGCTTGGAAAATATTCACCTAATCCTTAGAACCTTCCAAGAGATTCCATCCCATCTTAGCAATAAGGGCTTTGTTAAAGATTTTGATTCTTCTTATCCCTAGGACTCCAACATTTCTAAGAGTACACACTTTATCCCAAATAACTAGTGCCAATTTGTCTCAAATAACTAGAGCCAATTTGTCTTTCTCTTCTGTTCTAGACCACATGAATCTTCTCTAAATCTATTCTATTTTATCCCCAATGAAGGTCGGGATATTAAAGAGAGACAAATAGTGGATTGGGATATTCTGTAAAGAAGCTTTTAGCAATTGTATCTTCCCAGCTAAGATTAGAAGTTTATCTTTCCAGCCTACCAGCTTTCTTTGGACTTTTTGATCAGATGATTCCAATAGTTATTATCCAACTTTCTAGAGATCAATGGTAGCCCAAGGTAGGCCACAAGTAGAACAACTTCCTAACAACCCAAGATCCTCACCACTCTTTCCTTCACTACATGGTCAGCATGAAGAAATATATCTTGCTTTTATCATAGTTAATATGCTCACTAGAGACAAAAGCATAGTCATTTAAAACAAATTTCTATTGGCTAGCTTCCCCAACCGAGGCTTCACCAAACAAGATAGTATCATCAACAAACTATTGGTGAGAGTCAACAAGGAGTGACGAAGTAGCTTTAACACCTTTAAGGACCTTAGATTCAATTAGCTTTTGGATATTCCTTCCAAGGACCTCAACAAAAATTATAATTAGATAGGGGGGAGGGGGTCTCCTTGTCTTAGGCCATGACCACATTAGAAGAAACCTTGGGGGACACCATTAATAAGAATTGAGCACATAGGGGAAGTCACACAAGCAATGATAACTTAAGGAATCTACCCTCAAACCCAAATTTCCTTAGAACATAAAAGAGAAATGGATAGGAAACTCTATCATAAGCCTTAGAGATATCAATTTTCAAGGCCATCCCAGGGATTTTACTAAGATCTATTGAGTGAAGGATTTCATGGGTAGTGATAATAGCATCTAAAATGTTTCTACCTTGGACAAAACCTTTTTGATTCAGAGCTATCATTTTTCATAACACATCTTTAAGTCTGTACACAAGAAGCTTAGAGAAGATTTTATAGATAATGTTGCAGAGGCTAATGGGTCTAAAATCCTTAACATAAGAGGCTTCTTCTTCCTTAGGGACAAGGGTAATAAAGGTAGCATTCAATTGACTTAGGAGCCTCCCCGATCTAAAAAAATCTCTAGCAACATTGAATAAGCCAGTCTTAGTGTATCTCAGTAAGTCTAAAGAAAAGCAGGAGGGAACCCATTGGGTCCCAGGGCTTTGTAAGCCCCAAAGGAGAAAATAATCTATTTAACTTCCTCCATAGAAACATAATTAGACATACTCTTAAGGTCTTGCTCAAATATAACTTTAGTAATCACTTCAAGGAAATCACCATATACTTGATTAGCATCCCCTTAGGCATTCTGGAAAGAGGAAAATAAGTTAACAACTTCCTCAACAATTTTTTTTTAGTTGAAACCATGGAGCCATCTTCTTTCTTGAGCATTCTTATCATATTCTTGCTTCTATGTTTCATGGTAGATTGGTGGAAGAATTTGGTGTTACAATCTCCTTCAGTAAGGCATTGGACATGAGACTTTTGCTTCTAGAAAATATCCTCCTATATTTTAACCTTAAACCATTGAGATCTTAGATCTCATTCTTGAATGGAAATTTGATCATCCACAATGCCAACCGCCATTTTATCTTGCACTTCCTTTAAGTTGTTTCCCATGGATTTTTTAGTTTCAAAGATATTACCAAAGGTAACTTTATTCCATCATTTCACTCTCTATTTGATTCTTTTTAGCTTCTCCACCAAACAAAACATGGAGGTGTCTCCCATAGGTTCAATCCACCAATTTTTTTATTAAAGAAGCAAAAATAGGTTGAAGGCTCCACATTATTTTAAATCTAAAAGGGAAAGGACCTTTATTGTGATCAACATAAATCTTTTAAGCACAATAGCATTATGGTCTGATCCAGATCTTGGGAGAGTAGAAAGAGAAAGATATTGGGAGATATTCCAATTTGAAGAGATGAGAAACCTATCCAGCTTTACTTGAATCAATTCATTAAACCAATCCTTCTATTAGACCATGTGAATTTGGTGCCCTATAGTGGATTATCAAAAAGCCCAGCATAATTTAAGAATCTAGCCAACTCCATCATACTATCAGTATAATTATCCAACCCTCCCTCCTCACCCCCACTAAATTTTCAAAGGGTAGAAGAGGGGAGTTGAAGGCACCTCCAAGCATCTAATATTCATCCTATCCACTTTTAATAACATCATTTAGAGAATCCCAAAGTTGCAACCTATCCCTGCTTAATTTGGATGCATAGATATTGATTAAGTTCCATTTCTCCTAAGAAGAAGGTCTTCTAGAGATACCATTAGACTGTTCCTCCCAGCAAAGCCCAAAGTTCCTTTGAATTTTGAAGGATTCCAAAGAGTAACTATACCCCCTGAGGGCCCTTCAGCCTCACTAACAAATTAATTCACACTAGGCCAAATTTTCAAAATCGCCTTTTCAAAGGTCTCTTTCTTCATTTTGGTTTCTTGAAGGAGCAAAACATCTACTCTATTATCTAGAATATAGGTTTTGACCAAAAATTGTTTATAAGGGCTATTAAGGCCCCTAATATTCCATGAGAGAAACTTCATTAAGGAAAAAAAAAGGTACAAAAACACTAGAAGGCAATTGTAAAAATAGCTAGGACTACTTCTTTTTGGACTTTGATCTTGTGATCGAGTCCAAGGTTGTTTGTTTGCTAGTAGCCACATCCCTTACAATATCTTTGTTCCTAGATTCCTTTTGGGAAGGTCTTCCAACCTTGTTTCCCCCACCTATGTCTAGTTTCTTTTCTTTTTAGACTTATTCAGATCTTTTAGCCATTCTTCCTCACCTTCTCTATCACTAGGGTGAGGGGAAAACCTAGAATGGCCAGGGATTCACTTCTAAAGGTTTCCACCCTCCTTCTAAGATAGAAATGAAATATCCCCCAAGGACATAGCAAGGGATGAAGACACAATTTCTCCTTGTTCCATCCCTTCCCCTTCATTAGCAACAAGAACATCTTCCTTTTGGAATAGGATGTTAGCCTCCTTATAGGATTTTCTCATCCCTCCATTTACTTTTATCCTTTCCTCCTCTTCCTTTTGGCTTCTTTCCTTCATAAATTTTGGCATTGGAATTCTTTCATTTGTGGCTACATCCTTGAAATCCTTACTCTCCATAACTCAAAAAACAACAAGATGCTCAATGGGGGCAGAAACTAGACCATTAGATGGAGCATCCTTCTCTTGGGGGACAACTTCCACTTAGATAGGGGCTACCTTAAGAGGGCAAACAATAGAGACATCCCTAGAGATCTTAGGCTCCTGCTCAGTAAGAGATTACAAGACATCGTTGGGTGCCTCAGAAAACCTTTTACTACAAGAATCAATCAAAAGAAGAAGTTTCTTGCAAAGATATTAGAATTAGTGAGCATTTTCATATTCAAGAGGTTGGGACCAGTTTCCAAATTTTGACTTTAGAAGAATAGAGGTTGGTAGAGCCATATTAATAGGAGCATTAACACAAATACAAGCATAAACTGGTCTTGACTTTTCTTGCATTATCTTGTTAATCACTAAAAGGCTACCAAAAGAGTTATCTATCCCTTTTAGGATACTCGTCTCCCAAAAATCAAGGGGTAACCTGGGGAGGTGAACCCAAGTAGGAGTTGTAGTCCCCAGGTCTACAGAAGGGTCAAACCCCAATTTCCATTTGCATAGAGAGAGGAAGTTTTTAGAGTCAACATCATAGGCCCAAGCTCCACCCATAAGCACTTTTAACATGTCTTCATAAACCGCAAAGGAGAAAAGGAAAATACCTTTTGGCATAGCATTGATAGAGACACTACCTTTTAGGTTCCAAACCAAAGCATCCTAGAGATGTACTTCCTCAATATTCAACTGATAGGCCAAAAATTTTCCAACTAATGCCAACTTGAGGCTGTCCATTGTCTTCATCATCAAATATTCATAGGCATCAACTTCCCAACTAGTGACAAAGCAAGAAGTAGACTCCAAAAACCTTTTTCCCATAGCTGGCGAACTGACACCCACTAATTTTTCCACAAAAGAGACAAGTTCTTCTTCAAAGAGGAAAGAGTCTAGCCCGAGAGTTGGGGACAAAGGTGACTTGTCAAAAGTATCCCCAGTCCTTCCCCCAAGAGAAAAGATAGAGGTAGGAGGAGGGGAACCAACATGGGGAACAACAACATTGGAAGTTGCTGGAGCAAACACAACACTAGACAAAGGGACAATATTCCTAGAATGGGGAGCCTTCTTAGGCTCCTTGCTCGATCGACCCATGAGGTAGTCAAATCAGTGCAAGAAATATATCTCTTTCAATTCTCATAATTTCCCAACATGCAATCACAACCAAAGTATGAGTAATCCCTAGTATACAATGTTCATGTTTGACCATTTGTATTCATGACACAATGTAAAAAAATTATTTTCTCTACCTTCTTACATCTATTCACATTTTTTTATCCACACTTGTAAATTTTATATATACATCAAACATGGATTCCAATTATAATTTTATCAAAATTATAATTGTAATCATAAGCATATCAAATAAATATAAATATTGAACAAGTCAAACTCTTTTAAATAATAAATCTGAAATGTCTCAAAAATGGATGTGGGTTCCTCCCTAAAGTTGCACTATTGAACTCAAATATAAAGTGATCCATACACCATTAAATGGTTTCATGTACATCATTTATATGATCACCCTCATAATTAATTTGATATTTTCTTAAAGCATGTTTGATGCAAGCTCTTACAACATCATGTTCACTTTTTTATTACCACTCTTAAATAAAATCCAATCATTCAAGGTATATTATTAAATCAATCATATCTATAAAGTTTTAAAAAAATTGTATTGATGATTTAAATTACAAGGCACACCCATTCGATCATACAAAATATTTCTCAATTCTTACACTCATTGAAAAATATTGACAACTTTTATTAAATAAATGTTGTACAAAAGGTGTTTCTAGGCTCAAGAGGGGGTTTGGTGTGTGGAGGATTTATGGTATTGTGCAAGGGGTCACACAATCTGTAGCAAGCCATGGCTTGGATGCAGGCATCTTCACCTTGCATGAGCATTATGGGGCTGCATAAGACTTTGACAGGTTTGTTTGCTGCAGGCTAGAGGGATTTTTTTGCTTTTCGAGGGTTTGGGTTTTTTTAATATATTTTTTCTCTCTCTCTTTGTTTCTTTTTGGGTTTTTCTTGCATGATGATAGGCTCAAGTTCAGGGTTGCGCATGGAGTTGGTTGATGCACCTAACAACCCAAGTGTTATGTCATTTTTCAGATGTGGTAATGGGGGCAACATTTGCTTCATCCAATCATTCTAAGGGTGTTAATGTTGTATTCAATTCTTGAAATGGCATTGGATCTTTGTGGGGTGGTTTTTCTCAAATTTTGAAGGTGAATGGTTGTTTGGTTGATAGTGAGTTTCATCAGGTTTTGGTCATCCAACCAAAATCTATTGCAAAAAAATGTTGAGTATTGGAGGAACCATGATTTAATATGTAAGTTCATGGGAATCAGGGTCTCTCTACTGTTTCTTGAATCCTAGTTTCTACAGATGTAAGGCCCACATTTTTTTACACTTAAAGAACTCAATACAAACTAAGTAATCTACATTAACTTTACTAATTTGCAACAATTTTTTTTTAAACAACATAATACACTACTTAAGACAACGTTCAATGATATCATTTAGTTAGGAGTAAGAGTAGCAATGAGTCTTTTTTTAAACAATAATTTCTACTACTTTAGATTGACATATTTCACCTCTTACCTACTCTAGTATCTCTTACATTCCATCATGTCATAATTCTCCTCACTCCCAATACCTGTACTTGCAAGTATCTGCGTGATTAGGTGCACAACCTTAAGATCAATGGATTAGATACATGGTTTTAGAGATCATCCATATCATTAATCTAACTAGATCATAACTCACATAGTAGTTTACAACTAGATTTGTAACGAAGGATAAAGTACATATATCATTAGAAGAGAATGGTACATCCAAAATAAACTATAGGAGGACAAAACCTAAGGGCCATACCTATGCCTCAGGGGCTCATTACTTGATAGCCTTTCCTATGTATGCGTAGTGTAGAGGCTTTGTAGTTCAACTTTATTTTCATGCTTGGTTATTTAGAATAGGGGTGTTCCCCCCCTTGGATTCAATATATAACTTTACTTTGACACAATCATAACTCAATAATAATGATCTACACTAAATTCAATTCTCTACTCAAATGCAACATATGCCCCTATTCTATAAGTTATAATATTACAAGAGTATGCAACCCTTTCTAGGGTCCATTTCCCTAGACGGATTCATAGTCAACTGCCACCCACTTAGGTGAAGACGGGGTTTGAAAAACTAGCTAAGAATATTTAATATTAATATTAGAAAAATATGGGGTATAGAATAAATACTCATGCTTGCATAAAAAATGTTCCAAGGCATAGCAATATGCTAGGGAACAAATCCATTACACGTTCACAAGATAGAACTTCACTTACAACATCTCCTAAATGCCAAATAGTTTATGATAGTACATGTATTTATCTTTAATATAATTGAGAAGTGTGACATATTATAAAGGTTTCATAACACACTTTGGTTGAATATAAAACCATTAATACAACCCTCACATAAGTTCCATATAAACAAGCTTGAGTATACAAGTCTAATCACATATATTCTAACTCTTAGTTTACATTAGCACACTAGCCACATTAGGCACACCATACAAATTAGCCGCATTCTATTCAACAATAATATGAATGATTCAACAATAACCACTTACATTTTATTCAAATCAATCACATGAAAATTACTAAAGGACACAAATATAAGATAATTGTAATGTGCACAATCATGTGTGTTAAACCATACAAGTTCAATTCACATGTCATTTGATCATAACATAAACTTTATATTTAAATAAGGATGTGTATACACATTAAATGCATATGTGCAAATCCTAATTCACATTAGCATACCAAGCACATCGTACTAGATTAACATTCCACCATTAGGACTATTATGCACAACTCTAGACCAATTTACATTCATATGAATCAATCACATGTATATTACAATGACATTTAGGTTACCAATACTAATACATGCAAGCATTCTAAGAACACTATACAAGTTCATTTAAACTTTAGGCAATACCAACATAAAAGTCTTTTGCATATATACATATTAGGAACATAATATAACCTTAATATGAACTATCCTCAGGTTTACATAATCGCATATAAATCAATAATATAGAACCATTCAATTCTTATGCACTCAAACACAACAGGTACACACAAATTTTAATTCACAAATATGATGTAATCATAACATAAAATTATGTATAAGAAATAATTTACTTACACTTCAATTGCATACATGTTAAATCCTAATTCAAAATTGACACCATGTCCCCCCTCCCCCATGGATGTGTATATAACTAAAATAAACAAGAAACAAAATTTAGAAGCATAGACAAGGCATTGAACTATTTTACATAATGCCTCAAAGAAATGTGCTCTGATAGACCACAACAATTGTAGGATATGCACATAATGGATTTATTGAAGAGGCTTTAGAAACTTTCAAGAAAATGCAAGCGGCAGGTGAATACATGTATGAAACATCAGAATTTTTATTTAGAGAAAAAAATAATCTTGGCAAGGAGGTCGACACAAAAATACTATGCATGCAATTAATTGAGTTTTAGAAGGTTTAAATTAGTCTAAAAGAATTTTCATTATCATAGACTAAAGAATGGGCCTTCCAAGGTTGTGGCTCATGATAGTAGCAAAAGTTGCACTTATTACAGAGCTATTACTTCCACTCCCTAGAACATCTCGACACGTTCTCACTCTCGCCACTTCCCATATGCTCTACTAGATAAGTTGTTTTTACTCCACTGCACAAACCGTCTTTTATTCTACTACTTTACTGGTGTTAATGCTAGTGATTTTTCCATTAATACAGTTGTAATGATAAAGAATATGCAGGAAGGTCATGACCTATAACTTCCATCAATGCCTGTGCTAGGTCTCTTCCATTTTATGCACACACGTTTCCCCTTTTTTTTTAATTTTGACTTTGAGCAAGGGGCATGAATCTTAACGGGGAATATTAATTGCAATGCAATTATTATGAATTATGTGTAGTTCTACGATTTAATGGTATCTGAAGTGCATATGTGTGAATTTTTCAGGTTTCCTATTCTACTTGTA
This sequence comes from Sequoia sempervirens, assembly GCA_007258455.2. Lineage (NCBI taxonomy): Eukaryota > Viridiplantae > Streptophyta > Pinopsida > Cupressales > Cupressaceae > Sequoia > Sequoia sempervirens. Next base: position 56,322 of record VDFB02033689.1, on the reverse strand, counting down.
GGTTACTAGATAAAATCTAAGAGATCGCTATACATTTGAGAAAAGGAAAGGGGTTGAACAAGATCAAGTCTCAAACACTTGTTTTTTCTTAACAATTTCTAATGCACAATAGAAACCAACAACATAAGTTTCAAGTCAACAAAAATAATCAGTCATCTATCTATTAGACTAGTGCATTATCAATCATAATGGAGGAAACAAACAAATGAAAATTATGATATGGACAACACTTTAAATAATGTGACAAATTTGGACTGTATTTCTACACCTTGCCCAATCTTAAATCCATCTTAACATAAAGGAGGGGTAAATTTTTTTATTAAAACAAGAAGTACAAAGCAAGGGCATTACATAGCCCTATCAAGCTCCACCAAGTGATCCAACTATTGGGACAAATCTAGGGATAACTGACCCCGGTCTGCCAAATTCCAATCATGAATATGATCAGAAGCCCATTTAGCCAAACAATCAGCAAAAACAATCCATTTTCTAGGAATATGAGTGAAAGTAAAAAATTCCAAAGAAGCACAAAGGTTAAGAATCTATTCAACAATCAAATCCAAATGCGAGTTAACATCCTCTAAATGCCACCTATTCAACAAGTTCACCACAACCTAGGCATCAAACTCACAAATGATCCTTCGCCACCCCAATTGACTTCCGCGCTCCACAATCGATAAAATGGCTTGAGCCTCCATTAAATTATTAGTATGAAGACCCTTATAAACAAAGAAGATAAACTGAACATCTCCATAGTTGTTTCGACCCACACCACCAATTCCCGCATGACCTAGGTTTCTGTTATGCCTTGCATAACCACCCCATTTTATTCTGAAAGTAAAATAGGTCCCCCTTTGTCTTTTCCCTTTGGCCTTTGGTTTTCTTTTCCTTAGGTGTTTTCCTTTCAAAGCTCTGTCGGAGGTGGATCCGAGACCAATACTGGACTTGGAAATTCCTTCTAAAGTTCAGGTCTTGTTCTTTCCCCAGTTTCGGTTCTGACAGAGCTTGGTTTTCGTCTCTTTTGTTCTTTGTCGGAGTCGGGTCTGAGACCAAGTTTGGAATGTTGAACTTTCTTAAGTTCCTCATTTTGGTCCTGTCCTAGGTCTGACCCCGCCTTTTCTTTTCGCTTTGTTGGTCTTTGTTGGTTTTGTGTCCTTTGCCTTAGGTGTTTCCTTTTGTGGCCTTGGGCATTTTGTTTCCTATTTTTTTTTTGGTGGACCCGGAACTGGAATGGATTCTAAACTTGGAACTTATTCCAAGCTCCATTTTTGTTCCTTCCCTAGCCCCAGTCCTGCCGCTTTGGTCTTTTCTCCCTTGTGCATCTGTTTGCGTTGTTCTGCTTGTCTGGTTCTTTGCATTTTGTTTCTTTTTTACTTTGTCGTGGGGTTGTCCTCCCCCTTTCCTCGTTCACTTCCTTCCTTTCTTCCTCCTCTTTTGGATGGCGTCAGAGGTAGGTTAAAAAAGAAATCTAAACCCAAAACTTGGAGAAGTTTTTGGTTCAGATTTTGGTTCCAACCCCAGTTCCGCCTTGTTCGTCGCTCTGCTCTGGCTTTGCCGATGTTTTGTTCCCATCCTTTGTGTTTTGGGTATTCTCACGGACGTGGATCCGGGACGAGGTATGAACTAGGAAATGTTGATTGTTTCTCGGGCTCGTTCCCTCCTCGACTTCAGTCCCGATTCTGGTTTTCTTTTGACCCCACCCCCGCCAGTTTTGAAGGTGAGGGATGCCATTTCTAAGTCATTTTGTCCCAATCCCGGTTCTACCAGGACTTGTTAAATTTTGCTTCCCATTCCCGTGTTGGCTCCGCCTCTACCGAAGTTAAGTTGGAGTTAAGTTTCTTTTTGGTAAAGGGCATAGTATTAATGTATTGTTCTAACAAAGACCTTGTTTCGCAGGATCAGATCGTGTACATGAGGATATGTCTCAAGGATCTCGGCAAAAGTTTTGAGCTTGGTGGAAGGTCTTGCTGACTTAGCGAAGTCTCCCCAAAGGAGAATGGGCCTTCGCCAAAGCAGAGTGGCTTTGCCATAGGGTCTGGGCAACCATGAAGGGCTACACTGAAATAGAATGGGCTTGTCACCAAGAATGTGAGGGGTTGCTATAGCCTCTCCCCGACCATGGGAAGTCACACTGACTGAGGGAGGTCGCACCGAAGAGGGTTTTCGGGGAAGGTTCACGTTCTCGCTATGAGGTTTCACTGACTCATATAGGTCATGCCGACGCAGCAAGAGGAGATCTATTGGTGGTCTTCGGAAAAAGAATAGAGATGTCACCACGACAAAAAGGGTCAACTAAGTAAAGCCTTTGCCAAGACAATAGATGTCTGTAGGACATCTCCCCGGCCAGATAACGCTACAACGATGCATGTGAAGTAAAAGAGCCCAGTCGGCATGACTAAAGAAGGGTCTTAGTGAAATGAAAGGATCGCCAAGGGTGAACCCTTCGGCATAGCATCTGGCCGAAGGGGCGAGGTCTCGGCGATGAGAGCAGCTTTGGCGTAGGGATCTGGTCTCACCACAGGATCTTGGCAATGGGCATAGGTCACACCGAAAGGAAATGAGCTCAGGGAGAAAGTAGGGGTTTGATGAAAGGATTGGAGCTTCGCCATATGGTCTCAGCAAAGGGTTGGTGTCTCGTCGACATATGGCATTAATCAGACCACCGTTGACTGCCCAGGATGCTCACGTGGCGCAGGCTCGACTGATCACGAGGAAATCTATAGGATGCAAGCAATGTAAGATCCTTCTGAGATCATGAGCCAATGGACCAGCTCAGGAACTATGATATCCGGATCTAAAGAAGAAGCTCAACGCTCTGCTTCCATGGGAGTGGTCAACGTACAAGACGAGTAGAGAGCCGAAGGTAGAAGATAAAGTCATGAGTCAAATGGACAGCTATGAGGTCTATTGACAGAGGTAGCTTGACATTAATGGTGATATTTTGGGGCACTCGAGGTAGCTCTGCTGAAGGTAAAAAATGGACATGGAGGCGTAGAAGTTATGGCGGTAGCTGCAAAAGATCTACAGAGTACCTCAGGAAGCAATCTTCACAAACATAAGACAGCAAGGATTCAGATTTATTACAGAATCGACTTTTGTTAAAGATCTGGGCGTCGACTTCCTGACACCACGAGATATTTTGTAAACCCTAAAAATGGGTGCTGACATTCTCTTCAAGGGGAAGATGTATATATGGCATGCTGGCCTCTCTGTAAAGGGTTGAAGAATTTTTAGTTCTAGAATTTCAGTATTAGGACTTCTAGATTAGAATTTCTAGGCTTAGAGAGTTGTTAGGAGTTAATCAGCTAGCAGAAGGAGATTGAGTTGTATCTTGATTCTCAGTAATGAGAGCCTCTCTTGTCTTCTTGGTTAGTAGTTAGGTTTTAGTACAAGTTGTAATGTATTTTCAAAGTTTCTTTAGTGTAGATGGGAGCAGTCTGGAGATGCAGATTTTTTGTACACTGGTGATTGTGCCAGATTTGTAAATGTTGCTCATCTATCTAACCCACAGTAGAAGCAACCAGATTGAAGTCTACTTCATATTGTGTTACAGAATGGTATTTATCTGAAATTAATCATTTGATTTTGAAATCTTTCAAGGAATGAAATCTCATTTTTTTTTGCTTGAATGGTAGTTTATAATCAGTTATTAAAATCAGCACTGTTAATGAATGCAACTATGTGTTGATCACTAGTTAATTTCATTCTTTAGTTTTAGTTAGCAAATTCCTTGAAGTTAGCAAAGTCTAGTTAAGGTTGAATGAAATATTGTTATTTTCTGTTTCAAAACCTTGATCCATCCTTTTTTTATATTTCTTTAAAACCCCTAGTTAGTATAGGATTTATTTCATGTTTGATCTTGGAGCAATCCAAAATCCCAACACTAGCAGGCCCCTTGAATATTACTATTGCATTGGCCACTGAGCAACATCAGTATAATTGAGACCCAACTACCAAGACCTTGGGAGCTAAGGCATCCATGTATTGCCTTTCTCTTTCAGGAGAAACAAAGTAGCAATACTCTGTTTAGCATTGTTGTGGTGCCAAAATCGCTATCGACAATTTCCTTGAGAAGAGCCATCCATGTTGATTTTTAAGACTCCCTGAGGTGGAGGAGACCATCTCCCCTCCCTATTCACCTTTGGGGTAGAATTTATACATCTATTACACATGAGCCATCGTTGCGGAGGAGGAAGATGAAGATGATTACAACAACCAACATCACAAGGATCCACTGATGCAGTCAGATCACACTTAGCCACAACAGTCTCTCCCACAGAATGAAAAATTTTCCACCACAAGCAACCAACATCACATCCTAAAAAATCCAATGATTCCTCTCCAACCAAAGGTTGCAGATAATAAAGGAAGGGCCAAGAGCCCAAGTAGCTTGAATAAAGGAAGTAGAAAAAGGGGCCCTGCCCCACTAATCCACAAACTCAGCCAGTGAGGAAACATGCCAATAGGGCATATTCCACATCCTCCACCAAAAATGCTAAATCTCCCTAGCATAGGAACATTGGAAGAAGAGATGAGAGACACTCTCATCACAGTTATGACACAAAAAAAATCTTAAATCCATCTTGAAATAAAGCACTATTTTGAAAATTGTTTTTCTACAAACCAATTTTATGACTTCAAATATTGCATACAACTTACACTTGAGATCATAAAGAAGTAAGTTTGTTAGTCTCGTTGGAAAATTTATTGTTCTTGAAGCCTCCTACTATCACGTTAAACCCTAGTTTCTTCACCTACCCATCATGAGCTCTTTTCTCCAACAATAGTTTTTGGGATCTCCATCCCTGTAGCTCTTGATAGCTCTAGAAGTAATTATGGTAGCTATTTTTGAATTCCCAATTTATGGTGGTAAGTAGTTTTGAATTTGAGAGGGAATGTTGAAGAGACAAAAGGAATGAAGGTAGTTAGTTCAGTTAGCAAGTTGAAGAAGAGTTCCTGAGCAACAACAGTCTGAAGAGGAATGCTTTTGTTCTTAGTGTGATTCAAAGAAGTCTATACACAACAACACCTGTATTTTGTTTATTTTTGTGATTAAGCAGTGATTTCTCTTGAAGAGCTCTGTGTAGCTCCTGGTAGTGAGCTCCTAGTAGCTCCTGAAGTTTGTCTATTTGGTTGAGCAGCTCATGAAAGCTCCCAACAATTTGTAATTAGTAGTTTGGAGTTTAGTTTTTGAAGTTTTTTATGCTCAGTCTTTTATGTATTTCCATTTCCAGTTTAATGAATATAAAGGAAAGTTGCATGTCTCCCTGTGCTTTCGCGTTTTAGTTTGGGTATTTCCAGTTTGACTAGAAAACAAAGCAACAACTCTGTGCTTTTATTTTTTTTAAAAATATGACATGGTATTAGAGCCATTGGTCCCATTTCCTTGTGAATTAGGGCATTTTTTTCCTGGGTATTATGTTTTTCTTGTAGGAGACATGGTTGGAGATGAAGGGAAGAGTTGGTAGCAGCCACTATCCTTTAATAGAAAAAACTATGATGTTTGGAAAAATAAGATGAAGACCATAATGGTTGCAAACGATTTGTGGGAGTTTGTGATCAGTGGTTTCAATGATGTAACTGATCCTGCATCATATGCAACTCTCTCAAACAACCAGAAGACCCAGTTGAAGGAGGAAAGGAGGAAAGATGCTAGGACATTGAGTTTAATAGAAGCAACCTTGACAGAGGCCATTTTTCCCAGAATAGTAGCAACTAAGTATGCAAAGGAAGCTTGGGAAATCCTCTAGAACAACTATAAAGGGACTGATAAGGTTAGATTGGTGAAGCTCTAGATGCTTGGAAGAAATTTTGAGACTATTGAGATGAAGGACAGTGAGTCCATCTCAGAGTTTCACATGAGACTCTCAGGTTTAATAAACCAGTTGAAAGTAAATGTTGAAGTCATTGATGATCAGAGGATTGTGGAGAAAATCCTCAGGAGCTTACCCATGAAGTTTGATGCAGTGGTGATTGCCATTGAAGAGGCAAAGGATCTCACAATGTTGTCCATTGATGAGTTGATGGGTTCTCTACAAACCCATGAGCAATGCCTAAATAGGTCTGCTACTTCTTCCCAAGAGCAAGTTTTTAAAGCTCAGTCAAATGCAAGAGAAAGGGGGAGAAGAAACAATGGTGGAAGGAGCTCAAGAGGTAGAGGTCATGGCAACTCTAGACAAGGAGATGTTGGAGGAGAAAGCTCGAGATGAGCAAACAACCAAGAGGGAATGAACAACTCTTAGACCAGCTCTCGACAAGGCAAGAAGAACAACAATTGATATCAAAAGAATGACAAGAGCAATGTTGAATGCTACTACTGTCATAAATTTGGTCATTATGCAAGTGAGTGCTAGAAAAAGCAGAAAAATCAGTCAAAATAAAATACAAATGTGGCTGAAGGAAATTAGTCTACAACCTTCGTCATGTGCAACATTGGTGAAGAAGGAAGCTCTAAAGTCTAGTATTTGGACAACAGTTGTAGCAACCACATGAGTGGTAATGAAAGTTTGTTTTCTTTCATTGATAAAAATGTGAAGTTAGAAATAAGAATGGAGAACAATGGATTAGTTCTAGTTATGGGAAGAGGATCTATTATGATCCATACCAAGCAAGGTGAAAAGAAGGAGATAGAGAATGTATTTCTTACTTCTGAGTTAAAGAATAACCTCATGAGTGTTGGATAGCTGATCCAAAATGGATATAAAGTGCTGATGGAGAAGGGTCAATGCATTATTTATGACAAGAATGAGAGGACAAAAGTGTTTGCAGCAGTTCAAGTGACAAAGAACCAAATGTTTCCTTTGAAGATTGAGACATGTTTCTCATCTCAGTCCATTGTTGTACCTCTCATGAATGGAAAATGTACAACAATGCAGCAAGAAGCCACCATTCAAGACCCCTCCAAGCTATGGAATCTTAGGTATGGAAATTTAGGCTATGCTGGTTTAAGTATTTTGTCCAAGAATAAAATGATTGATGGTTTTCCAAGAATAGTAGAGCCTAATGTTAAGTGTGAGGCTTGCATTTTGGGCAAGCAACATAGGTAGCCCTTTCAATTGGGAAACTCTACAAGGGAAAGAGAACCATTAGAGCTAGTGAACATGGATTTGGTAGGCCCTATGCAAATCATTTCTATTGGTAAGAGCAGATTTTTTATGACCTTCATTGATGATTACAACAGTAAGACATGGGTCTATTTTTTGCAACATAAATATGAAGCTTTTGATAAGTTTTTACTATTTAAGGCCTAGCCTGAAAAGGAGAGTGGAAATTTTATTAAGGTCCTAAGGTCAGATAGAGGAGGAGAGTATACCTCCAATTAGTTTGTAAGTTTTTGTAAGTAAAATGGCATCAAGAAGGAGCTAACAACCAGTTATACTCTGTAGGAAAATGGAGTGGCTGAGAGAAAGAATAGGACCATCGTGGAGATGGCAAGGAGCATGATGAAAGCAAAGGGACTCTCGATTAATTATTGGGGAGAGGTTGTAGCAACAATTGCTTATTTGATAAATAGAAGTTCAACAAAGGCAGTCCATGAAAAAATCCCTCAAGAGGCATGGACAAAATGTAAGTGGACGGTTGAGCACTTGAGAGTGTTCAGGTGTGTAGCAGATGATCACATTCCTAAAGAAAAGTGGCAGACATTGGATGACAAGGGTGAGAAGTGTATTTTCCTGGGCTACAGTGAAGAGTCCAAAGCCTACAAGCTATATAATCCGGTCACCAAGAAGATAGTGATTAGTAGGGATATGGAGTTCCTAGAGGATGAGTCATGGGACAGAGTGATAGTTTCTGACAGTTCAAAACTACTCTTGATAGCTCCTAAAGAAGCATAAAAAAAACAAAAAGATCAACAAGATGATCATGCAATTTCTCTTGAAATCATCAGATGAGCTCCTGAAAGCTCTGGAAGAGCTACTGATAGCTCCCGACAGCTCCTAACAACTCCTGCAGCAAGTAGATAGTGACAGACAGCTAGAGGATTGGATCTTAAGAGCATCAGTCAAGCTCCTGAAAGCTCTTGATAGCTCCTAAAAGCTTCTGAAGTGAGTAGATAGAAAGGAAAGCAACCAGAGATAGCCAAAATATTAGATCCTGAAAGCTACAAAAGAGCTCTTGAGAGCTCCCGACAGCTCCTGAACCAGCCTGTTCAACGGAGCAGCAGCAGTAGTGAAAGTTCAAACACCAATCTCACCTCCCTAATGTTAAAGAAGACCAAGAGTCTAAGGGAGATCTACCAAAATGAAAGGTATGATGAAGAATTTGATGAGAGCATGAATTTTGCATTATTTTCTCATAATGATCCAATTTATTTTGAGGATGTTGTGAAAGAGGAGAAATGGTGTGAGGCCATGGATGAGGAGATAGATGCAATAGAGAGGAACAACACATGGGAGTTAATTGATTTGCCTCCCAACAAGTAAGTTATTGGGGTGAAATGGGTCTACAAGACCAAGTGTAATGCTAAAGGAAGAATAGAGAGGCATAAGGAGAGATTAGTAGTCAAGATGTACAAACAGTAGTTTGAGAGAGATTATAATGAGACATTTTCCCCCATTGCAAGGATGGAAACTGTGTGTGCAGTCATAGCAATTGCAGCCCAACACAAGTGGAAGGTATTTCAAATGGATGTGAAGTCCGCCTTCTTAAATGGAGTGTTGAAAGAGGAAGTTTATGTGGAGAATCCATTCAGATATGAAGTTCCAGGTCAAGAACACAAGGTATATAGGCTGAAAAAAGCTCTTTATGGGCTGAAGCAAGCTCCACGGGCATGGTATAACAAGATTGACTCAATTTGATGAGCAATGGCTTTAGCAAAAGCAATGGTGAGCCCACTCTTTACATCGAGGCAACAAATGGTAAGATTTTGATTGTTGTCTTGTATGTTGATGATTTAGTTTTCACTGGGGATGATGGTTTCCTCATTGTTGATTTTAAAGAGGCCATGAAAAGAGAGTTTGAAATGACAGATTTAGGTCTTTTGAGATATTTTATAGGCATAGAAGTAAAATAAATGCATGATGGTATATTTATCTCTCAAGAAAAATATGCAAATGAAAATTTGAATTGATTTAGGATGCTTGAATGCAAGCTTTCCCCAACACCAACAACCATAGGTCTAAAGTTGAGCAAGGACGATTGCAGTAGCAATGTGGATCCAACCATGTTTAAAAGTTTGGTTGGAAGTTTGATGTATTTGACTGCAACTAGGCCTGATATAATACACAGTGTGAGTCTTATTTCCAGATTTATGGATACTCCAAGGGACACCCATTGGAAAGTGGGTAAAAGAATCCTGAGGTATGTGAATGGCACCAAAGGATATAGCATTTTGTACACAACAACAAATGAGTTTGAGTTGGTTAGTTACACAGACAATGATTGGGTAGGAAGTTTGGATGATAGGAAGAGCACATCAGGCTATGTGTTTCATTTGGGTTTGGAAGCTATCTCATGGGCTTCCAAGAAACATCTACAACAGACGCTGAGTATATAGCAACAAATGCAACAACATGTCAAGCTATTTGGCTGAGAAGAATATTGGAAAATTTGAAAGAAGAACAAGAAGATGGAACAATAATATTTTGTGACAACGTTTCATCAATAGCTTTGACAAAAAATCTTGTGTTTCATGGAAGAATCAAGAACATTGAAATCAGGTATCATTTTATCAGAGAGTTAGTTGAAAATAGTGAAATTAAAATGGAATTTTGTAGGTCTGAGTAGTAGCTAGCAGACATATTCACCAAGCCTTTGAGCAGGGATAGTTTCAAGCGCTTGAGAAGCAGATTGGGCGTTGTTGATTTGGATCAGGATTGATCTGTTTTGTTGGCTCAAGACCAAGGGGGAGTGTTGGAAAATTTATTGCTCTTGAAGCCTCTTTCTCTCACATCAAACCCTAGTTACTTCACCTACCTGTCAGGAGGTCTTTTCTCCAACGATAGTTTTTGGGATCTCCATTCCTGCAGCTCCCGAAAGCTCCAGAAGTAATTGTGGTAGCTATTTTTGAATTCCCAATTTATGGTGGTAGGTAATTTTGAATTTGAGAGGGAATGTTGAAGAGACAAAAGGAATGAAGGCAGTTAGTTTAGTTAGCAAGTTGAAGAAGAGTTCCTGAGCAGCAATGGTCTGAAGAGGAAAGTTTTTTTTCTCTGTGCAATTCAGAGAAGTCTATATGCAACAACAATTGTATTTGTTTATTTTTGTGATTGAGCAGTGATTGCTCCTAAAGAGCTTTGCGTAGCTCCTAGCAGTGAGCTCCTAGCAGCTCCTAAAGTTTGTCTGTTTGGTTGAGCAGCTCATGAAAGCTCCCAAACATTTGTAATCAGTAGTTTAAAGTTTAGTTTCTAAAGGTTTTTATGCTCAGTCTTTTATGTATTTCTATTTCCAGTTTAGTGAATAGAAAGGAAAGTTGCATGTCTCCCTATGCTTCCACATTTTAGTTTGGGTATTTCCAGTTTGACTAGAAAACATAGCAGCAACTCCGTGCTTTCTTTTTGTTTAAAAATATGACAGGTCTAAAATGATATTGATGAAAAATTAGAGTTACCTGGACTTGGCTTTGCATGGGAAAGTTGTGGATAACACTATAGTAGTTGGAAATAGGAAATATACCATTTTGTGAGCATTTTCTCTGAGCATCTCCACATCAAAATTCCCTCCTCATACTTCCATTTCCACCTCCCATCAGGAAAACATACCTATTTTCCTCATGCCACTCCCATCTTTATTATATAATTTTATTTTATTTTCTTCCCTTGCAGTTGTGTTCCTCCCCGATTTTCTCTAAAAATGCTTTCTCCCTTCCATGTGACAATAGCCATTGTACCGATCTAGAAACTAATGTATACAATTACTATCATCAATATAAGCATTTGATCACCACTCCAGTATCAACACTTAAGAGGGTGACTTCCTAGCAAGCACCTAGTGGTCAATCACCTGATGGTATCTAGTCTCATTGACTCTCACATGAGTTTTAGCTAGTAGCCACAATGCACCTTCTTTTGTATCATCTTTAGTAGGAGTATATGTTGGGATAAGGTGCCATTAACCTTGTAAATCCCAATATTGTATTTATTCCATTTATTATTTTTAATTTGTAATTACCCATAAGGGATGAATAAGTTTCACCGGCAGTTTATTACAGAGTTACTTTTACTGCTCAAGGAATCTTGGTAAATAGTAAATGAGGTGAGGTGGAGAATCTTGGTGCCTATCTTAGGGAAATGTATTTTTGGGCTGTTATGATGCATGTCATAAGTTTGTAAGAGCATCTATGACAACTTAAAACCGTCATAAGGTGTAAGAGATTCTATGACAACATATGACAACTATTATTGTCTTGTAAGTTCCTATTCTTGGTTCTAGGCGCCTATTTTGGGAAGATGCCTATGACAAGTGTAAGGGAATATGTAAGAAGATGATTTTGGTGTATCCCAAGATAGAAATATTGGATTTTGTCCATCTCCCACGAATTCCTTTGGTGGGTACTCATTTTGTATAAATATGAGACTTGAGAGTGAAGTGGAGAGTGAGTAACAAGAGTAACAGGGTGCTGCAGGATTGAAGACTCAAGAGGAGATTGGAAGTGGATGTATTGTAATCTTGTTTTGAAGATAATACAACTTGGGCCTCTCTTCTTGGTGGAGTTTTTTCCTGCAAGGGTTTCTCCACGTAAACACTGTGTTATGAGTTTATTCTTCTATTCCATTGCTACCTTGTGTTGTGAGATCTTGCATTCTTATGTTGCTGATTTGTGCCTCTTTGTTGCTGCTATCTTATGGTGATGTTATTTCTGTTATAAGTTCATCTAAGGTGGTTTTATCAAGCATGTTAGAGTGGCTGATTTTAGCATCATAAATAAGTTGAACCTCTTCATGGTATTTCAAGGATTAAGAAAAGTTATTTACAAATTTGCATACAATTTTTAGATTTCTATATTGTAGTAGTCAAAGCCTTGTATCTCACCAATTGGTATCATATCTTTTAGTGATTTGGTGATTAACAATTGGATTAGAGATTGTTCATTTATTCCAACAATTGGTATCAAAGCTTAAGGTTGTTTCATGGCTTGCATGTGCTCGTATGTGCTTGCATGTTTTTGCATGTGAGTTGCATGTACTTGCATGTTGCTTCCATGAGCTTGCATGTGTTTGCATGTGAGTTGCATATACTTGCATGGACTTGCATGTTGCTTGCATGTTCTTGCATGTGATGGATTCATGGTAATTTGGTTTTGGGTATTCCTCCTATTTTATATTTAGCTTGTAAAGCTTGTGAATCTATTGGAAGGAATTGTAGAATGTTGGAGGTTTTTGGGCTGCAGTGGATGTCCTGTATGTTGACATTACTTTGCAGATTTGTGAGATTGGAAGCCATGGTATCTAACTCTCAGATGGATATTTTCAATGAGATATACAGTGGGCTCTTGAGGCTCAGGGTTATGTATCTTCATGGAGTTGATCTTGTGGTAGTGATCTGGAGCTCTAGTTTGGCAATATGTGAGTATCCTCTTGCATGGTGGTTATGTTCCTTTACCTTGTGGTCATGTGAAGTGAATGGGTTTTCATGTTGGGGGGTTGATTTTGGTGCCCTAGTTACATGGAAGAACATTTATTTTTTGGACTATAGTATGGAGTGCTTATGTTGGATTCATGGGTTTAGCCCTTGGTTACATGAAAGCATTGGATGATTTGCCACTGGTTGCATGTGGGTTGTGGAGTTGTTATTTTAGTGATATGGAAACTCCTAGACAACCTGGTTCCTCCTTTTTCATATTCATGTTATTTTGGATATGTAGGTTTTACAGTTTTCCTGTTACAAAAAGTTGTGGATTTGTAGATTTGTGATATTTCATTCTTTCAGATGACATGTATGGTGTGAATATCTGGATATTTAAGAGTGATTTCAGATTTACAGAGAGATTATTTTGCAGGTTTTACATGTTAACAAAAATTTGTGATTTGTAGATCTATGGAAAGATTGTATTCAGACTCTTAGAGTAATCTGGATGGAACAATTTCAGATTTGCAGGACTGCTTGATGGGTTCTTATGATCTATGGATACTCTTATGTGGATTTTTTTGGAAAATTAGGTTTACCATTGATCTTGGTGTTTGAGTCTTGGAAATCTACATGTTATTCCTTGGTTACTTCTATTTTGCATGTTACTGATGTGGGGTTGAATCTATTTTTCAGTTATTTGAGATTGGAGCATTGACCATGTTTTTCTCCTTTGAGATGTTGCATGAGTGCAGATCTTGTAAATTGTCTGATGAGGATTGTATTTGGTTGGTCACCTTGATTACATTGGTATGTTTATTACAATGAGATAGAAGGATGGTTTAGAGTACCTGATATAGTTATTCATTAGAATCTATAATAGTAAGTTATGGTGCATGAAAATCTCTATTCACTTTTAGTGGAGTTTTGGTAATGATGTTTTTTATGATACCATGTAGACAACTCTGTATCACTTTCAGTGGGAGTTTTGTGTAGTTATAGTGTGTTCTATCTTCTTGGTTTGGAGATTATGGTTTTCTTGACCTTTTGGAAGTTGTTTCATTTACAACAGATTCTTTGATTGTGTTGAGGCCATGGATGATCTTCATTTAGGAGATGGTTATCACGATGTCATGGATAGATTGGTTACATGTTTCAGTGGGAGCTTTTGATAGTGATGGTTTGATGTTTATCTTGTTGCCATGTATAGCTCAGTATCACAGTTTAGTGGGAGCTTTGGTAGTATATGGTTATCTTCATGTGATTTGAAGAGGTTTTGACATCTTGTTTCATGGAGGACCTTTAAAGTCTTTGGTAAAGGTGTTATTGTTCTTCCTTTGGAGAGGATGTAGTTCTCTTTGGTTTTGAGTATTAATCATTTTCTTGGAGCTTCATGATTTTGCAGGTTGCATTTGAAGTTGGTATGATTGATTTGTGGGTGCTCATGGATACTAGATAGACTTGGGTTAGGCTGGATATTTCTTATGTTAAGAGATATGTGTTGGAATGGTTACTTGTTATAAAATTTTCTCAACAGTAAAGACCGAAGAGCCTACATCTGGAAATGGATGTGAGTCCATCATAGACCTAATGAGAATGTTGTCTTTATTGAAAGCCTATATTGCTTGGTGTTGTATGCACAGGACAATCTTGTATCCCACTCTTGGTCTACTCGGAAGGTAAATGATCTAAGAGGTGTTGCCCACCTGATTATTAGATGCATTATTTATATGTATCTTTTCTTCTCTTATGCATTAATCTTGAAAGTTGAGTTATGAGGGATTGTTGAAAAGTAGATGCATGATTTTATGTATTTCCATTGTTCTCCTTGCAACTTGAACTTTGGATTTGGTAGGAGAGGTACAGGAGATGGTTAGTGGCTTTGGGCATATTCCCTTATGTTGTGGGAATGTTCAGCTAAGTTTGATCTACTTTTTGTGAGAGGTTTACATCTAAGTTCTGCCATGTTTCATTATAAGTTGAATGGTTAGATGTTGATATCCTTTTAGTTTGGGAGTGTTGAAGGAGATATTACTTTACACAGTTTGGCACATGTTAGTGTGGTATAAGGACATGGTTTGATTTGCAGGTTCTCTCTTTATGGGAATATTATAGTCTTCTTCTTGAAAGTTCTTATGTTTATGGAGTTGAGGTTCATGAATGGAGTTATGAGTTGTTGTTTGTACTTCATTGGTTTTTGGCAATAGTTTGGTAGCTCCTTGATATCTTTCTTCATTGGTTGGAGGACTTGGGAGAGTTATTTGGATTAGTAATGAGAGATGTATTTTTCATATCATTGTATGCTTCTTTGAAACTATGTTAGATGAGTTAGCCACATCCTCTATGTGAAGTGCTATAAGAGGACTTGTTAATGTTGTGATCTTGTTTTCAGATTTGACATTACCTGTGCAGTGGGAGTTCTAGAAGGTATATGTGTTATGTATGAGAGGGGCACCTCTCTTGGACTGGTTACATTTTACTGTAGTGAGTTACTTCAGAGGTTTTTTATCGCATGTCTATGTGTGTTATTACCTTGGAGTCTTCTTTTGTAGGATGGTGGATATACAGGGACTTGTTTGTAGATTTGGGTTGTTATGTTGATAGCAAAAGTTCTACCTATGATAGTTTGTTTACCCTAGTTTTTGGTATGGATAGTTTTGGATGAGCTAGCAACTTGCTGTGGTTGCTATTCCAATTTTGGTATGAGTGTGGTAGTCACTCAGAGTCTTTTGTTATCATTTGAATTTGATGCTTGTGTTCATGTATAGATTGGTGTAGGTTTCAGTGATAGTTGATATGTTTAACCATGGCATATTCCTTGTCCTATCATGGGTAATATGATGTTAGGATTTCTTGCTTGAGATGGTGGTTATCATGGTTCCTTCTAGAGGTATCTTGTTGGAGCACAAAAGCATGTTGAAGAATCAATGGTACATGGTTGGCTAAGGGATGTTTATTCCCTTGTTGAGATTTCCTATGGGTTGATTTACAATGTATAATGTCAAGTGGGAGAATGTTGGTATAAGGTGCCATTAACCTTGTAAATCCCAATATTGTATTTATTCCATTTATTATTTTTAATTTGTAATTACCCATAAGGGATGAATAAGTTTCACCGACAGTTTATTACAGAGTTACTTTTACTACTCAAGGAATCTTGGTAAATAGTAAATGAGGTGAGGTGGAGAATCTTGGTGCCTATCTTAGGGAAATGTATTTTTGGGCTGTTATGATGCATGTCATAAGTTTGTAAGAGCATCTATGACAACTTACAACTGTCATAAGGTGTAAGAGATTCTATGACAACATATGACAACTATTATTGTCTTGTAAGTTCCTATTCTTGGTTCTAGGCGCCTATTTTGGAAAGATGCCTATGACAAGTGTAAGGGAATATGTAAGAAGATGATTTTGGTGTATCCCAAGATAGAAATATTGGATTTTGTCCATCTCCCATGAATTCCTTTGGTGGGTACTCATTTTATATCAATATGAGACTTGAGAGTGAAGTGGGAGTGAGTAACAAGAGTAACAGCGTGCTGCAGGATTGAAGACTCAAGAGGAGATTGGAAGTGGATGTATTGTAATCTTGTTTTGAAGATAATACTACTTGGGCCTCTCTTCTTGGTGGAGTTTTTTACCGCAAGGGTTTCTCCACGTAAACACTGTGTTATGAGTTTATTCTTCTATTCGATTGCTACCTTTTGTTGTGAGATCTTGCATTCTTATGTTGCTGATTTGTGCCTCTTTGTTGCTGCTATCTTATGGTGATGTTATTTCTGTTATAAGTTCATCTAAGGTGGTTTTATCAAGCATGTTAGAGTGGCTGATTTTAGCATCATAAAGAAGTTGAATCTCTTCATGGTATTTCAAGGATTAAGAAAAGTTATTTACAGATTTGCATACAATTTTCAGATTTCTATATTGTAGTAGTCAAAGCCTTGTATCTCACCAATTGGTATCATATCTTTTAGTGATTTGGTGATTAACAATTAGATTAGAGATTGTTCATTTATTCCAACAGTATAAACATGTCGTTTGACTGGGTGATCATTAGTTGCACCCCAAGACAACTCAGTAGCAATAGGCTTAAGGGTGCCATTGCTGGTAAGGAACAAAATAGTTTGATTGGCATATGTTTCACATCATCTGGTTGGTTGTTAATTCTTGTAGCATAGGGTATATACACATCATGGTATGCAAAAAAGAATAATCTCTTTGAATCTATAGCTTGGGTCATGAAAAGGCCTTCTAGGTATTTTTGTATGCATTGTACAATGATAGAGCTTTGATGAGGTTCGTATTCTTCTGTGCTTAGGATGCTAAATAGAGGAAATTTTTGTAGACATTTAATAACCATAGGATTCAAACCCGCAAGAGCCTAGCACACAAACTCTCTGTCTACTCTCCAAGCATTCTCATTGGCATCAAAAACTTGGGGGCATGAGAAGTTTATTAGTGGGATGTCTTCTTCATATGATGCCAACTTACCTTTCATCTCCATACCTAATCTCCCTATAGTTGCTTCTTTCGATTAGGCACCCACAACTCCCCCCTGTGCCAAAACTCTTAAATTATTTGTTGCCCCATTGTAGACAGGTTCAAATTCCCATTTCAACATCCTTTTCTAATGCATAATAGTGGACTCCCCTCTCCTCCCTTGCTCGAATTTTAGCATAAAACTTGGATAGCTGGTTAGGGTATGGTAAACTTTCTCAGACACATGATGAGATCGACTCTACGAGAAAAAGTTTTTGGCTTTCATAATAGAGTTCCAAATTCAAATACATGATCTAGCTTACCCAAGGGAGGAGACAGGGTGATTTTTTAAAAAAAGAAAACAAAAGGGTGAGAATCCTCAACCATGCTTTCTAATCAAAAAGATGATGGAGTTGAAGGGGAAAATGTAGGCTAAGCTTCTCGCTTCATCTTCTTTTTTAGGCCAAGAATGTATCCCTTCATTTTTTTTGTCCCACCATGATTTCTTCAACTAAATCCTACTAATGTTGTGGGATAGTGTTGTTCTTTCTCTCCCACTCCTTGATTGATTGTGTTCCATTAAAATATATTAACAAAAAAATGACAAAAAAATGTATGTCCAAACCAACTTTCTACAAATGCAAATCATGTAGCATTTAGAGACCATTCCCTTTTCACCTACAGTTATTTTTCTTCCCCCTTATGCCTATCTCTCTCCCCTCTAACATCCTTCTATTATATCACATCATATATGCTACTTTCCAACACTCTATGCCCATACTTGAAACCCTCGATATTGAGTTATAGGTTATTGTGACAAACATTGACATCACATACAACATATTTGCATTCCATGAGTTTAAATGAAAAACTCAATGTGACAACATCATTGTGAAATCCTAGATATTTATAGATTCATGGAAAACATATGCATATCATACAAGAAATTGGTATTTATATATATGTATGTATGTATATTTAAATCATATACATACATATATATAAATATATATGAATACATACACATATACATAGATGAATACATAGGTACATACATACATATATACACACACATTATATATAGATATATTTATATAGGCACTAGTATAGGCCTAGTGAGGTAAAAAAGCTCACCTAAAAGAGAGCAAGATTTTTGGAGAGTGTAGAGCCGAACAATGAAGTGTGCAGAGCCCAAAAATGAGTCGTGGAGAGCCAAACATGTATGGTTGCATAACCAAAAAAACATTCCATAATGTTTGTAAATAAAAGGAATGGAAATGAGTGAGATATGAGAGAATTTGGAGCATTGAATGAACCTTGATCTCTGAATTATGTGCTTGATAGTTCGAGTAAGTGCGGAGGGATGTGTAAGGCAAGTTGCCCAGTGAAGGTAACAAAGGAGGCGGTGAGCGATTACTACTCTAAACTGGTCGTTTAGGGTGGGGAATGGAAGTAATTATATACATCTATTGCTTGCTCAACAACACATTCCCTCTTGTGCAATACACCAGATTGAATGAGTCAAACCCAAACAAAAAGAATGAATAGAATCATAGCTTTTACCCTGAATGTAAAACTCAATCTCAATTCCTACTTTTTGTTTGGTTCAACTCATTCATGCTTAGTGCCTTAGTTTTCTGCTACAATGTTCTTTGTGCTTTTCTACATCAGACCCCTCTTTCTCCACACTTGACTCCAATACTTGCAAGCAACAATTCCCTGAAACAACAACCTTATTATATAGACAATTACAGGGTTTTCTGCCATGCACTTTATATATATATATATATATATAGTTTTCTTTTCTTTAATATGCATCTTGACAGTTTGGAATTCAATGCTTGGTTTTTATGAATAGTTTGTAATGCAATTGTTGACACTTTGTAATGCAATTTTCTGTAATATGCATGAATAGTTTGTTTTTATTCAATATATGGATGTTGTCAGTTTGTTCAATTTTATTATTTGAATTGAAATGGCTTAGAGCAGATCTATTTAGTGAGACATGAACAAACATTGGTTAAACATTGTAAAAACAAAAGAAAATGGTACAGGCATAGTGAGGTAGAAAACCTCAACTAAAAGACAAAGGGAGCTTTCTTGAGTACAGAGCTGAAAAATGAATCATGGAGAGCCGAACATAAATATATAAAACATATTTCGTAGTAACAATCACATAAGTAGTTACATATATATATATATATATCTATATATATATACATATAAATATACATATACATATACATATACATATATATGTATATGCATATACATATATATGTATATGCATATATATATAATGTATATGCATATACATATATATAATATGCATATATACATATATATATATATATATATATATATATATATATATATATATATATATATATATATATATATATATATAAGAACGAAATAATATAATTGCATGGCAGAATATCTTTAGAATGAAAACAAGTGAATCCATTTTCATATTTGGGAATAACAAACAAATATTAAAGGCAAATTATAGAGTTAAAGTTTTTTGCATTGTCAAAGAGAGGAATACAAGTGCATGGCACAAAACCCTGTAATCTTGAACCAGTGAAACCCTTTCCATGTATGCTAGTAACAATCAAATAAAAAAAGAATTTCACAAACATAACTATTGTGCATGGAATAATAGAATAATACATAAACATGCTAGAATATCTTCAAAATGAAAACCAGTCATACCATTTTCATATTTCAGAATAACTTGAGAATATTATAAGCAAATTATAGAGTTAAATTCTGTGCAATGAGCAAGACACAAATGTAAGTGCATGGAAAAAACCCTCGAAATGATAAACATTAAAACCCTATGAATATTTCCTAGTAACAAGAAAATATATTGTAACCATTTCTGTATTTTGGAATAACAAACAAATGTAAAAGGAAAAGTGTAGAGTTAAAAGTTTGTGCAATGACGAACACACGAACACAAGTGCATGGAAAAAAACCATTCAAACCCTTTCCATATTTTGTCGAACAAGTCTAATAACAATGAAAAACCATTTAAATCGGTCAACCCCATTTCATATTTTGTATAAGGAAGAAAATATGAAAATCTCAATGCAGAGTAAGTGTCATGCAATGAATAACACAAGATTAGGAGTGCATGGTCGAGTGTAAATGAAAAGAAAACTAGTTAAACCCTCCACACATTTCATTTTATTAATCTTTCTAAAAGAAAAATTTCACAATGAAAATTTCTGCAAAAAAAAGTGCATGGCAGAATACTATCATATTGGAAGACACTGGTATAGGCTAAGTGAGGTTAGAAACCTCAACTAAAAGAGAAAGGGAGCTCTCGATAGTGCAAAGCTGAACAAAGAAGCTTGAAGAGTTGAACAATGAAGCATGGAGAGCCGAACCAGTTTCAGTGCGAAACTGAATGAACACTCGAGAATGTTTGCAAACAAAAGGAATAAGAGTGAGTAGGATATGCAAGAATGTGGAGCATTGAATGAACCTTGATCTATGAATTACGCGCTCAACAGTTTGAGTAAATGCGAAGGGATGCATAAGGAAAGTTGGTCAGTGGGGGTAGCGAAGGAGGTAGCGAGACATTAATGCTCTACACTATTCATTGAGGGTGGCAAGGTTGTTGTGGATATGCAATTGTCTGATCCACTATACGTAGATGTGTTTGTTGATTAAGGAGGTGGATTGGCTCCACTTTTGGGCAGAGGGATAAATGGGCCCATTTTGGACAAGTCGGATTAAATGGTGCTTGACAGGTGGTAGGGTGCTAGATTTTTAAAAAATAGTAGGCCCGATGGACAAGTGGTAGGGTGACATGGCAGGAAAATTTTAATTTTTTTTGGTCCACGTGGACTGCCACATGGACCTGCAAAGTTGACTCACCCTACTTTGGGCCCCTCTCCCCTATATGCCATGGAAGCCAAAGAAAAAAAATAAGGCACTTGTACTATCTAACGCATTTATAGAATGCTTAATCAACCAACCTAATTTAATGTATTTGTCATAAGTTAGGTCTGTACACTCCCAATTCAACTTTCTACAGGAATCATGATAAATACAACATTCTTCTTTGTTTCTTGGTTTGAATCTCCAGTCTTTGTTACACTTACTACAATGAATAAATTCATCATGGTGACAAGATTGTTTATTGTGACCCTTCTGGTGACCTCTGCCATTACTTGATACCTTACTGCAATATTTAAAACCATTGGTTTTGACAGAGGAACTTTCTCACCATCAATAATAATCCAGTTATTTTATTTATTTATTTAACTTTTTCCACTTGCTTGACTCATGCCCAACATTTCTCTCCAATACGGATGGACTTAATTCACCTACGTCACTTACAATTCAAGATCCAAATTACTTTGCTCTAAGTAGAATTGATGTAAGATGGAGTAAGTTCAAATGATGAAACCACCAAGATTATATTGGGATTTCTTAAAATTAAATTAATTATCTAATCAAATTTCAAATTTATGTAAATAAATAACATTTTCTATTATTATGTTACAAATTTGCTAACTTCTCTTTTATTGGTCAAAATTTGAACGTAAATTAATCTAAAACATAATTCTAAATTATATTTAAATATTTTCTATTTATTAAAAAAAAGAACCCACATTAACCATCTAGCCTTATAAAAGTAGTAACTTTACAAGATATTTAAATAAATCAAATATCCACTAAATCATTTCATTGACCATAAAAATAGGAAAATATAATAACATTATTTTTGTTACAACTTTATGTTGACGGGACCTATTCTCATGGCCCCCAACCATGGTTTGAATCCCAATTTTTGTAAAAAATGTTTATATAAATTTCAATTTAATAAATTAATGCTACTAATAGATTGTGCAACAAATGATGGGACTAAATATGAGCCATTGGATTAATGAGAAAAATATAGAAACTCTAATTTAAGAGAAAACTCTCTAAGAACTATTTCTTTTTTTTTTTCTTTCATTTTGATAGTTTATATGGTGGAGAGGTGAGAGGGAAGAAGGAAGAGTCCATGTGGATTGAGATTTTTCATGCCCATCTATAGGTGTGGCCTCACATCCTCCCCCCTATGAGTAAACTTCCTCCTAGAAGTTGATAAGGTGGTAGAGCACCCACCCTAGAGTTAATCTATACAATTAGAGAGTTAAATCATTCATTAGCAAGTAGTATATGTATCACAACATGACCAACTAGTATGACACAACTATATAAGTATCCACCCAAAGTATTTCCTCATATAAGGAGTAACAAGTAGTCATGCATAGGTTTTCATACACACCACACATAGGACAAGGTCATCAAGATCCAAATATACTAACAAATACTTACTTCACACACCCAAGATTGTTTTAATTACACAATCATTATGTTATTACTACCAAATCATTAATTTACCAAAACCACTAATTGTCAAAAGTGCCTCAAACAAACTTTATCTTTAACAAAAACTCATGTGTCACATCATGTCACCAACACATCATACCCATATTTTTTAAGCAGTCATTTAATCTCATCTTTAACTATTATTTTCTTACTCTTGGTTTCTCATTTGTGTTAATGTTCTAGCAGCGACGGGCTGCTTCTTCCACATTCAAATATGAAGATAATTGAAATATAGTCTAATGTTATTTAAATTAATTTATATCCTTTCCTTGGCCGACATAAGACATTTTTAAAAGGCACGTCTTTCATTAAATGAGATTCAAAATTTGTTATTGAAAAATCATCATTTCTTCTAGGCCGACATTCTCTTCATAATGAGGCACGAATTCAAGAGGCACAATTTTTTTATGAAGAGACATATCTTATTACTTGGTGGAGGCCAACTTGATCACACTTGAAGAGGCGCGTGTTCTCTCCTAGTTGTATATATATTCAATGGTACTCTCATTGTTATTCATTTAGTTTTTACACACATTCATATATACCAAGTGCAAGATAGTAAGAAGTTATTCAAGTGTAGATTGTTACATTGATAGAAGGCTGAGTACTATCACTAAGATTTACATCTTTCTATTGTTGTGATTGCATCAGTTTGTGGTGCATATTATTAGGCCTTCATAGTGGCCTCATTGTAAAGGAGTTTTCTTTTGAGATCCAATATATAAGTGATATATTGTTCCTAGGTTTTTCTCCCTCAAGAGGAGGGTTTTCCCAAGGTATCTGCTATGTTCTGTGTCTTATTTTTTGAATTAATTTATGTGCATTAAATATGATCATTAAAATTTACATGGTATCAAAGCGGGTTTGAGAAGATCGTGATCAGATTTACAACGATACCCATTCTCTTCACCTTAGTTCTTTGTCTATCTCCACATCAATCAAGATGGTGAATGAATTGAAGATCGAAGATAGACTTGAGGGAGTGTCAAACTACACTTCGTGGAGATTTAGAATTATGCTCACATTGGAGGAGAATGATTTGGCTAAGTTTGTGGAGACCAAAGTTCCTGAACCAATAGAAGAAGAAGAGAAGTTGCAATGGAGGAAGAAAGACATCAAGGCAAAGAATTTGTTGGTTGATTCCATCAAGGATCACATTGTTCTGATTGTCTCCAAGTTGAAGATGACAAGGGAGATGTTCAATACATTAGAGGAGATGTATGAAATCAACAACACTAGTCGGGCTCTTGCATTGAAGCAACAACTTCACCATGTGAAGATGGAAAAAGGAGAAACAATGATTGCCTACTTCATGAGAATATCAGAGTTGAGAGATTAGCTCTCTACAATTGGTCATGTGATTGATGATAAAGATATAACGATGCTTACTCTCAATGGTATTCCATTATCATGGGAGTCATACATTCAATGAATTAGTGCAAGATCCAAACTTCCAAAGTTTGATCGCTTGAGGGCCGATTGCATTCAAGAAGAGTCAAGATTGGTGGCTAGAGGTGTTGGTCAAAGTTCAAAGAATGAAGATATTCATGTTCTCGTCTCCCATGCTTGAAAGAAGAAAGGAAAATATGGGAAGAAAGGATTCTTCAAGAGAAATCATGATAAGGGAAATGATGATACACCCACCTTCAAGAAGAAGAGAGACATGTCCAAGATTCAATGCTTTAGGTGTGATAAGTTTGGGCACTTTGCTAAGCATTGTCCACTATTGCAGATGTTGATGATGCTTCTCCACAAAAGGATTCAAGTGAATATTTTTTCTACTCAACATTATCAAGTAGTGTACCTATTGACACCAACACCTGGCTGATCGACAGTGGTGCTTCATGACACATCACTGGTTTTAAGGAGCACATATCAAGTTTGGCAGAGAAGGAGTCTTCCGAACAAGTCATCATTGGAGATGATGCTAGCTACTCCGTGAAAGGAATTGGGACCTCTACACTTCATTTGGATTCCATCATCACACTTCAGCTGAGTAATGTTATTTATGTTCCTGGAATCAAGCGCAATATCATTTCAATTTCAGCCCTAGAAGATAAAGGATATCAAGTTTCCTTCTCCAAAGGCAACGTTCTTGTGTGGATGGAGAACTCTAGCTTCAAGGATGCTCAAGTAATTGGAGTTAGACATGAAAGCCTCTATAGAGTCTGCACATGTCCTCTACAAGCTTTGGTTCATGATTCTTCAAGTCTATGTGATCTTTGGCATTAGAGATTGGCTCACCTACACTTCCGAGCCTTACCTATCATGGAGAAGATGGTGTCGAGCCTTCCTAAGTTCAACCAGGAGCATGAAGGTACTTGCAAGGGTTTCACTTTGGGTAAGAATATAAAAACCCCTTTTCATAGTAGAGAAAATAGATCTAAGTGAATTTTAGACCTTATTCATTATGATTTATGTGGTCCTATGTCTATTCCGTCTTCAAGTGGATTCTTGTATTATGTTCTTTTTATTGATGACCACTCTAGGAAGACTTGGATTTATTTTTTGAAAACTAAAGAGTCTGAGGAAGTGTTAGATAGGTTTAAGGAATTTAAAGCCTTGGTAGAAAATATTTTTGGTAAAAGAATTAAGGTCCTCAGATATGATAATGGTGGAGAATACACCTTTGGCAGTTTTTGAAATTTTTGTATTGATGTAGGGATTAAGAGGGAGTTTTGTGTCCCCTATAATCCTCAATAGAATGGTGTTGCAGAAAGAAAGAACAGGACAATCGTGGAAGCATCCAAGGCCATGATCCATGATCAAGATTTGCAAACCTTCTTATGGGCAGAAGCTTCCAGGACGACTGTATATGTACAAAAAAAAAGTCCTCATAAGGTCTTGGAGAATATGACTTCGGAAGAGGCCTTTATAGGGAAGAAGCCTGAATTCAGTCATTTGAGGATCTTTGGATGTCATGTCTATGTTCATGTTCCAAAGGAAAAGAGAACTAAGTTGGAGCCTTTTGGAAAGAAGGGAATATTTGTGGGCTACAACAAGACATCCAAAGCCTACAAAATATACATTCCAGGACAGAAGTTGATCAAGATTAGTAGGGATGTCACATTCAAGGAAGATGTTGCATTCAAGAGATCTAGAGGCATTCATATGGAGATCAATAATGAAGAGTCTCCTCAGGACATGGAAGTTGATCATACTCCTGAGATACAGAGGGAGACTTCAGAACCAAAAGAAGATATTGATCATGTTGAACCTTTGGAACCTACTAATGGGCCTACTGACATTGTTATTGGGAGAAAGAGACCTCTATGGGCCAGGCGTACTATGAAAGAGGCTAGAAGTTTTGTAGCTCCTAGAGGCACATTCAGAGAAAGTAAAAGGCCACATAAGTTCTCCAGTTATGTTGCTTTAATGAGTCAGATTATAGAATCTGAGCCTAGTTGTGTTGAGGAAGCATCTAGTTATCACATTTGGAGGGATGCTATGGTAGAGGAGTACTAGTCAATTCTCAAGAACGATGTTTGGGACATTGTTCCTAGATTAGAGAGAAAATCAGTGGTATCTTCAAAATGGCTCTTCAAAATCAAGCATGCTACAGATGGGAGCATTGAGAAGTACAAGGCAAGATTCGTGGCCCGTAGTTTTTCACAGAAAGAGGGAGTTGATTATGAAGAAACATTTTCTCCTATTGCTCGCTATACTTTTGTTAGAACCATCATTGCCATTGCTGCATCTAGAGGATGGAAGATTCATCAAATGGACGTGAAGACAACTTTTCTCAATGAAGTGATTGAGGAAGAAGTTTATATCGATGGATTTGAGGTACATGGGAAGGAGTCTTGAGCATGTTTGCAAGATAAAGAAGGCCTTGTATGGTCTTAAGTAGGCTCCTTGTGCATGGTATGAAAGGATTGATTGGTACTTGTCAAGTTTGAGTTTCTTGAAGAATGATGCTGATTTAAATCTATATTTCAAGGTAATCAATGGTGAAGCATTAATTTTGGTTTTATATGTTAATGATTTGATCTTTACTAGAGAAGATCACCTGATTCTCAAGTGTAAGAAGGAGTTGACTTCTAAATTTGAGATGAAGGACCTTGGACTCATGCATTACTTCCTTGGCTTAGAAGTCTGGCAGAAACCAAATGAGATGATTCTAAGTCAAGGGAAGTACACCATTGATATACTTAAGAGATTTGATATGATGGATTGCAAATCCATGTCTACACCCATGGAGACTAACCTATATAAATTGAAGGAGGCTGCAGCTAGTCCCGACTTAGTGGATCCTACATTGTACATACAACTGATTGGATCTTTGATGTATCTAGTTAACACTAGACCTAAAATTTGTTATGCAGTGAGTGCACTTAGCTAGTTTATGTGTGACCCGAGATAGATACATCTTGTTGCAGCTAAACATATCCTGAGATACTTGTGTGGCACAGTTGGATATGGGTTGAGGTATTCTTCAGATGTAGACTTGGAGTTACATGGTTATACTGATTCTAATTGGGTAGGGTGTGTCATAGATCGGAAGAGCACCTCTAGTTGTTGCTTCGGTTTGGGTTCTGCTATGATATCTTGGTGCAGCAGGAAGCAATCATCTGTAGCATTGAGTATAGCAGAGGCAAAGTATATTGCAGCTTGTATGGCAGCTCGGGAAGCAATGTGGTTTCGTAAGCTCCTTGCGGGATTGTTTGGACAATCAATGGAGTCTAATATCATTCATTGTGATAATCAGAGTTGTGTGAAGCTTTCTTTCAATCCTATGTTCCATGACAGAACCAAGCATGTTGAGATCAAGTACCACTATATTAGAGATATGGTACTACAGAAGGCTATATAGTTGAGGTATATTAGCACTGATGAGAAAATGATAGAAATTCTCACCAAGCCTCTCTCCAGGATAAAGTTTGTGTACTTTCAAGATAAGCTTGGTATGGTGGAGAATCCAGCCTTGACGAAGGAATTTGAGGTGCAAGCCCTTGTTAATGCATTTCTCTTTGAGATTTGAGGTGAAAGCCCTTGCTTCCACCCTCTAAGAGAGTCATGGTGGATGTCATATGTGTGACTCCATGACAACATTTTGTACTTGTGTTTCACCCTCCAGGAGAGCCATGGTGAAAGTCATGTTGAGGTGACAACATCACACAAGTGATGAACACTTGTACACACCATAGTATGGTTGTAGCCATTATGGTTGATATCATGTTGAAGTGATATCTGATATCATGATGAGGTGATATTCTTCATTTCCACTTGTGGTTGTAGCCATGGTGGTAGACATCACGATGAGGTGATATGTCTTGTGTAGTTGGAAGTATCATCCCTTGCTGAGAGGGAGTGTTAATGTTCTAGCAGCGACGGGTTGCTTCTTCCACATTCAAATATGAAGATAATTGAAATATAGCCTAATGACTATTTAAATTAATTTATATCCTTTCCTTGGCTAACATAAGACATTTTTAAAAGGCACGTCTTTCATTAAATGGGATTCAAAATTTGTTATTGAAAAATTGTCATTTCTTCAATGCCAACATTCTCTTCATAATGAGGCATGAATTCAAGAGGCGTGCTTTTTTTATGAAGAGACATATCTTATTACTTGGTGGAGGCTGACTTGATCACACTTGAAGAGGCGCGTCTTCTCTCCTTGGTTGTATATATATTCAATGGTACTCTCATTGTTATTCATTCAATTTTTACACACATTCATATATACCAAGTGCGAGATAGTAAGAAGTTATTCAAGTGCAGATTGTTACATTGATAGAAGGCTGAGTACTATCACTGAGATTCACATTTTTCTATTGTTGTGATTGCATCAGTCTATGGTGCATATTATTAGGCCTTCATATTGGCCTCATTGTAAAGGAGTTTTCTTTTGAGATCCAATATATAAGTGATATATTGTTGTTGGGTTTTTCTCCCTCAAGAGGAGGGTTTTCCTACGATATCTGATGTGTTGTGTTTGATTTTTTGAATTAATTTTTGTGCATTAAATATGATCATTAAAATTTACAATTTTTACTACCAAATCAATATAACCAACCCACAAAGGACCACAAAAAAAAACTCACTTTACTCACAACACAAGGTTGACACAAAGGGATGAGGATTCCTAGTGCCCAAAATTCTCCTCTGAGAACCTATATCACATAAATAATCACCATCAGGTCCTCCCCAAGGAACCTCTGCATATAAATATTTGATAGATCAAGGGTAAATGGATTGTAACTGTCCCATACCAGTCTCATTTACCCCTTTATAATAAATCCCCAGGCCATCTACTCCCCCCAGACGACTTGTTAGTGACCCCTCTAAGTATGATAGTTTAACATATTCCACATTAGTACACACATGCCAGCAACAACAAAATTTTGATAACGCCTCAAAATAAGATTTTTTAAAAATTTCCAATAAAACAACAAATTCAAAATTTACAATGAAAGATAAAATTCTCAATGGTGGCCACCAATCAACAATTCAAAATTTGAAAGAAAAAGTCTCAACAACCAGTCCTTGAGACAAAGAGGACAATTTCACAATGCATTTAATCAACAACTTAATGAAATTCAAAACGGTTGGCTTCATCAATCAAATAAAATTATATTTTAACAATCACAAATATGAATCCAAAATCACATAAATTTTCACAATACGATCACTTCGTGATTTCAATCAAGTTACCTGAGAGGGAGGATGGGATAAGGTGGTCTCAAACCACATAGAGCCCATCAATAAATCATAATATATCAGCAATATTTCTCACACAATCAAAGACAATCATATAATAATCACCATGACACATGTCTCACACAACCTGGGACAATAAAATAGTAACTAAATCATCAATGATAGATTTGTTGTAGAACAAGGGAACACTTAGGTCCATCCTCAATCCTCTAGGGTACCAATCTCATGGGTTTGTTTTACACTAAGAACCAAAAAATGTGGCTCTCATATGTGGGGAAGTAGGTCACGGTCAACGTCCATAGGAAAATTACGATGTCTTGACATAGATCTTTTATCAGGATTAGGGACAACACCCTGAGCTTATAATTTATCAATGGATGGACATGTGTCTCTCAACCCCTTGTTTATGCTAGTTGGCATCTCAATCTCAAAGGGGAGCCATACACTAGGGGTACACATTAACATATATAAAAGGGAACACATCACATTCTATTTAAATGGCACACACTCACATATTTCCTGTTTACACCATTTCACAATTAGCCATCTACACAAGGTAATCATGAAGGGTGCATATTGGGATCATTCTTGATGTCCACTCACCCTTATCCCAAATCAAATACCCTGTATCACACACTTGAGGTACACACAAATTTTACTGGTCTATCCACATTTCACAACATATATACATTCTATGATGTTCACCACATCTTAACCCAACACATAACACACAACATATATTCAACACTCAACAAGAAGATCGTCAAAATGTACAACACTTGAGATTCATAAGGGAACATGATTATTGCACATGAGTATGCATCAGAAAGATTGTATACATTGTCTGCAACCCTTTTCTCGAGTTGAATACCCAGCATAACAACTAGTAGTACAATCATCCAAATTTATTAATTTCTTCACAAGGAAAAACTATGCCTCTCAAACAAGATAAGGATCATCATAAGTTTAGTTAATTTTCCAAAAAAAAATTGTTCATTTAATGATACTAATACCCTTGAGGATCTTAAATTAAATGCACAAAGAGATATTATCTCCACTATTCATTTAATGCTTTCCACTTCCTTCTCCAACTCTTCTAGTGAAGTTAGCATAAAACACACATTAGCTAATTAGGACCATAATGTTTCCCAAATTCCCTAGTGTAGAAACCTAGGCTTTGATACCAAATGTAATGCCCACTTTTTAAAACACTTAAAGAACTCAATACAAACTAAGTAATCTACATTAACTTTACTAATTTTTAACCAATTTATTTTTAAACAATAACATAATACACTACTTAAGACAACAATCAATGATATCATTTAGTTAGTAGTAATATTAGCAACAAGTCTTTTTTTAAACAATAATGTCTACTTATTTAGATTGACATATCACACCTCTTACCTACTCTAGTATCTCCTGCATTTCATTGCGTTGTAATTTTCCTCGCTCTCAATACTTGTACTTGAAAGTATCTATGTGACTAGGTGCACAACCTTAAGATCAATGGATTAGATACATGGTTTTAGAGATCATCCATATCATTAATCTAACTAGATCATAACTCACATAGTAGTTCACTAATAGATTTGTAAGGAAGGATAAAGTACGCATATCATTAGGAGAGAATGGTAAATCCAAAATAAGCTATAGAAGGACAAGACCTAAGGGCCAGACCTATGCCTTAGGGACTCATCACTTGATGGCCTTGCATATGTATGCACAACGTAGAGGCTTCGTAATTTGACTTTATTTTCATACTTGGTTACTCATAATAGGGGTGTCTGCCCCTCAAGTTCAATATATAACTTTACTTCGACACAATCATAACTCAATACAAATGATCTACACTAAACTCAATTCTCTACTCAAATGCATCACATGCCCCTATTCTATAAGTTATAACATTACAAAAGTGGGTACGCAACCCTTTCTAGGGTCTATTTCTCCAAATAGATTCATAGTCTGCTATCACCCACTTAGGTGAAGCTAGGGTTTAAAAACTAGCTAAGAATATATTAGAAAAATATGGGGTATAGAATAAATACCCATGTTTGCACAAACAATATCTCAAGGCATAGCAAGATGCTAGGGAATAAATCCATTACACATTCACAAGATAGAACTTCACTTACAACACCTCCTAAATGCTAGATAGTTCATGATAATACATGTTTTTATATTTAATATAACTAAGAAGTGTGAGAGATTATAAAGGTTTCATAACACACTTTGGTTGAACATAAAACCATTAATACAAACCGCACATAAGTTCCATATAAACAAGCTTGTGTATACAAGTCTAATCACATATATTCTAACTCTTAGTTTACATTATCACACTAGCCACATTAGGCACACCATACAAATTGGTCCCATTTCATTCAAAAATAATATGAATGATTCAACAATAACCACTTACATTTTATTCAAATCAATCACATGAAAATTACTAAAGGGCGTAAATATAAGATAATTGTAATTTGCACAATCATGTGAGTTAAACCATACAAGTTCAATTCACACATGTCATCTGACCATAACATAAAATTTATATAAATAAGGATGTGTATACACGTTAAATGCATACATGCAAAGCCTAATTCACCTTAGCATACCAAGAACACTGTACCGGATTAACATTCCACCGTGAGGACTATTATGCACAACTATACCAATTTACATTCCATATGAATCAATCACATGTATATTACAACAACATTTAGGCCATGCATACTAATACATGCAAGCATTCTAAGAACACTATACAAGTTCATTTAAACTTTAGGCAACACTAACATAAAAGTCTTATGCATATATACATATTAGGAACACAATACAACCTTAATATGAACTATCCTCCTATACATAGAATACAACTTAATCACATATAAATCAATCATATAGAACCATTCAATCCTTATGCACTCAAACACAATAGGTACATCACACAAATTTTAATTCACACATATGATGTAATCATAACATAAAATTATGTATAAGAAATAATTTACTTACACTTCAATTGCATAGATGTTAAATCCTAATTCACAATTGGCACCATGTAACCCCCTTGGATGTGAATATAACTAGAATAAACAAGAAACAAAATTTAGAAGCATAGACAAGGAATTGAACTGTTTGAAATTGTTACACCTCGTCTTATTGTTACCGAGTTACTTTTACCTTCACGGGTAAATAGGATGATGAATGCTAATGTTTTATGATGCATGTGGATTTCATGAGAGCATCTGAGTATTGTTACTATATGCTAAGTTGGATGTAGGTACATGTTCATGCCTCTGGATGGGAGGAGAAGTATCACTCAGGAGAGGAACTTGGTCTAGTAACCTTTAATCCAACCTTAATGAGCTTACACAAACTCACACCCTAGTTGGTCTAGTTGAGTTGGGTTGGTTTGAACCAAGTAACATTTGGGGAAGGATTGAAATTTTTGAGAAAATGTCTTTGATTTCTTTGATTGTTTGATCAAGTTATCGAGATTGAATCTTTAATTCTTTAGGTTTTATGAATAGTTATCTTTATATCAATTCATATGTACATTAATTGTAAACATGTATATGGGCATCTATTTATTGATCTGTGCATGAGAGCATAAGCAAGTGCATATGTATGTAAGTAAAAATACTTACGAGTAAACATGCACGGGGAATCGATTACATATATATATATATATATATTTGTGTGTGTGTGTATGAATGTATACACTTAATGTATATGTATGTCGACGAGGATATGAATATATGTGTTGAGTAATGGGTATCAAAATAATGATGTGTATATATGATATATGTATATATATATACATTAATGTATGTATATGTGTATAAACATATTAAAATGTATATGTGTTTATGGATATATACATATGATATTGTTATGGATAATGATAACATAGATATATGCATTCTTATATCAAATAGTTAATTTGATGAACTTGCTTGTTAATGAGTATATATTCTTCTTTGTATATCAATTGGACGAGTACAATATAAATAAATACACTATGAGCGACAGTGTAAGTATGAGTTTGATAAATGAATGAATATAATTATATTTATGTATTAATTGGCAATTAATACTTTCAATACTTTTGAGGAAATATGTATATATGTGTGTGTATAAAGAATATGTATATGTATATATACATATATGTATATGTATATACTTTCAATACTTTTGAGGAAATATGTATATATGTGTGTGTATAAAGAATATGTATATGTATATATACATATATGTATATGTATATGTATATATACATATATGTATATATACATATACATATACATATATGTATATATATATACATATAAATATACATATACATATATATATACACATTATTACATATATTATTATCTACTATGTATATGAGTATATATATATATATATATGCTATCTACTATATTATATATATATATATACATATATATATATATATATACATATACATATATATATACATACACACACACATATATAATATTATAAATGTAAATAGCATTGTTATTATCATAGTGTGCATAGTTTATCTTAAAGAGTTGTATTTGATGTTATTGGAAAGAATTGTGTATATGTTGATCATTAGAGTTTTTAAACCTTAGTTTTTGAGCTTTTTAAAGAGCACATGAAATAGTATATAAAAAAGCCAATGCATAGGCTAGAAGTATGAGTCTATGATCACCGTATAAGTTAATCTCTAAGCTTATAAGTATTGTTGTCACCATGAGAAAATAACCAACATTTAAATCAACACGTGAGAAGGAAACATAAAGCTTATGTGCTAGCTAAACTTTAGATTGCATACAAAATAATAAGCAATGTATAAACATTGAAACGTGTTGTATAAGTGAACTTAAAGTGAAGTTGATCCATATGATATGTGTGGAATTGATTTTCAAGACCAAGTCAAATATTGTTAAAACAAAGTCATTAGAATATTGACTATTTCCTCTGAGTAAACAATAAGCCGTGAAATAGGGAACATGGGGAATTGCTAGCACCAAGTTATGAATTAAGTAACTCAATAGAAGTCTCTTAAACCTGTAAGTCAATTTCTAGTATAGAACATGTGCAAATATGAATTGGTCAACATGATGGTGGCAAGAAAAGAGTCGACCTGTTGTTATGTTTTTATGAGTATTGAGATAGGTTTTTGAAACCTTTTGGTTATCATGTTGGGTCGATTGAGTTGAGCTGAGAAGTGTCAATTCATTGGCCTTATTTCTAGCCTGTAGATGTTGGTTTTTGGGTATAAATATAGGCACTCTTACATCATTTGAATACATATTACTATGCATTATCACACATTCTCCATTCTACTACTTTTTATTTGTGAGGTTCTTATTTTGCTGAGAGGTATTTGTGAGGAAACAATAGTGAGAGGAATTTGAGAAGGAATAGTTGCTAAGCTAATTTTAAGAGGGGTCTTGGCTTAAGAACAAGTGAGTCAATTGGAATAAATTGATTAATAGGCATGAGATTCTATTCTCTTTATGTTTATCTATTTTTGTGAAAGATTGAATGTCTTGTATGTTTTGTTTGGAATTGTATTAGATTGCTTGAAATAGAGAAATGATCTATTTCTTATTGAAAAGGAAAAGAATCTTGTTGTCATGGTTTCTTATGAAGTGCTTATACATACTCCATATTAAGGAGTGAATGTTACCAATACTATTATATACTAGGATTGATGAAGCATGAATAGCTTGAGAACTTATTTGATGCAAAGTTACTCGTAAGATCTTGTTTGATACTTTATTGAGAAACCTACCTATTAGGTTATTATTTTAATATACCCTATATGGGAATTCAAATGATGATGTATCTATACATAGATAGTCTACACTACATGTATAATGTGAAAATTTTCAATGTCATGAAGTTGTTTGACTCTGTTAGCCTATAAATGCTAGGAAACCATAGGAATGGTAAGGTTAGCAATACGACAACAGTGATAGTATGAAAGATATGATAGGATGAGACATCATATTGCTAAGCTATATTTGAATGATCACTTGATCATTAATTTCCCTTTGAATGAAACCCTAGGTTGAGAATAACTTATTTGGGTCGAGAATTTTATTTGATTAATGATTGAAACCCTAGGTTGAGAATAACCTATTTGGGTTGAGAATTTTATTTGATTAATGATTGAAACCCTAGGTTGAGAACTACCTATGCAAATTGGGATATTTACTTGATTACTATTTGGAACCATTAGGTTGAAAACAACCTACTTGGTTGGGTTGTTTAATTGATCTTTGGTTGGAACACATAGGTTGAGATTAACCTAAATGATCAGATTGATTGTTGATTGTTGACTTAATCCTAGGATTAGGATATATCAAGGCTCAGACTCACCAATGTGATTAAGTTGATCACTTGAGTTTGTGAATTACTATTTGATTAGAGCCATAGGTAGGATTACCTATTGAGTTAGATTTTTTACCTAATTGGTTGTTTTATATTCTTGATATGAAGTCATATTATTGAAAAGATTCTACTATAAACCCTTTTTACCAACACTACAACAAATCCTTGTGATTAGCTCCCTTTTTTGCTCCATTTTTCACTTCCACCCACTATTTTAATGTATTTTTTCTAATTTTTTGAAAAAGTTTGTGCTATTTATCAGGGTGGCACTATTTTTGGCATTTTTTTGCACCAATCAGGATAAGTAGTCACTAAATTAGGCACAAATTAGCGCATAAACTAGTGCCAAGATTAGCACCTAAATTAACGCCTAGAGTAGCGCCCAAATTAGTGCCTTAATTAGCACCCAGCTTAGTGCCTACATTAGGGCCCATATTAGCGGCTGATGTAACACCTAATTTAGCACCTACTTTAGAGCCTATTTTAGTGCCTTATTTAGCACCTAATTGTTCTGATCTAGTAGGGATTAAGGGTGTTAGAACAAAAAATCCTTCCCCAATATTCATTGGCCTTCAATTGCTTGCCTACATTTCACTTGCATCAAAAGATCTAATGCCTTTGATTTTTCATTGTATTTAACATGAAATGCAACAATTTGTGTGACAAGATTCATACTGTCACCAACATTCCCTTTGTATATACCTCTTTATTCCTCCAAATTATCATAAACAAAGCAAATTTTACCTTTACCATAGTACTTTGTTCAGATTAAGGGTTGAGGGTTGAGGGATTAAGGGTTGATGGTTGAGAATTAAGGGTTGAGGGAAGTTTTATGTATAGGTTAGAGGGTAGAGGGTGTAATGGTTTAGGGTTTAAAGGTTGAGGGTTCACAGTTTAAGGTTGAGGGTAGAGGGTTGAGGGTATATGGTTCAAGGATTAGAGTTGAGGGTCCAAGGTATATAGGGTATAGGGGGATTAGAGGGTTTAAGAATTGCTTGAGGGTTGAGGGTAGAGGGTAGAGGTTTTGGGGTTGAAGGATTAGGGTTGAGGGTTGTGGAAATTAAAGGTAGATGGCTACATGGGTTTAGAGGTTTGGGGATTGGGGGATTGAGGATTAGGGTCAAGGGGTAGAGGGTATTGGGCACTTGAGGGGTAGAGAGTGGGGTTTAAAGTGGGGTTTGGGGTGTGGGTTGAGGGAATTGCTGCTGGAGGCTGGGGATTAGGGTTGAGGGTAGAGGGTAGAAGGTTTAAGGCCGGTTTAGGCTTTAAGGGTTTAGGGTTGAGGGTTAAGGGTTGAGGGTAGAGGCTAGGTTTATGGTATAGCTATGTTTGAGGGTATATGGTTGAAGGATTAAGAAGGTTGGGGGTTCAAATGTGGGGGTAGAGGGTATAGGGGTTGGTTTGAGGTTTAAGGGTTGAGGTTGGGGATTAGGGTTGAGGTTGAGGGACAGTTGAGGTTGGGGAACGTAAATGTATAGGGTAGGGTAGAGGTGGGGGTTTAGGGGTTGAGGGGTTGAGGGTAGAGGGTTGAGGGGTATATGGTTGAGGGATTAGAGGTTTGGTCCCGTGTATGGAGTGGGGGAGGTACAGGGTGGGGGCTATAAGGGTAGAGGGTATGCTGGTTTGAGAGTTAGAGGTTGAGGGGTCAGTGTATGGGGTAGGGGTATGGGGGTTGAGGGATTAGGGTTTAACTAGGGTTGAGGTTGAGGTGAGGGATTGATGGTTGGTGGGGGTTGAGGGATTAAAGGGTTGGATTGAGGATTAAGGGTGGGGTTTACTAGGTGATGGGTTTTAAGGGGTTGAGGGATAAAGGGTTGAGGATTAGGTTGAAAGTAGAATTGGGTTGAGGGGGTAGGGGGCAGAGGTTTAAGGGTGGGGTAGAGGGTTTTAAGGGTTGGGGGTTGGGGTTGAGGGTTTAGGGTTTTGAGGTGTACTTTAAGGGTTTTAAGGGTTGAGGGTATAGGTAGAAGGGGAGGGATGGATTAAAGGGTTAGGGGGTTAAAGTGGGAGTTTGAGAATTGGTTTAATGAGAGGTAAAGGGTAGAGATTAGGGTTTAGGGTTTAGGGTTGAGGAGGTTTAAGGTTGAGGGAGTACAGGGTTGAGGTATATGGTTCAAGGATTAGGGTTGAGGGTCAATGTATAAGATGAAGTGCAAAGGTTGAGGGGGATTAAGGTTTAAGGAGTAGAGATGAATTAGAGGTTAAGAAGGTTGAGGGATTAGGGTTGAGGTTGAGGGATTAGGGTAGAGAGTTTACTTGGGACATTTAAGGGTTTAAGGGTTGAGGGATTAGGGTTGAGGGTAGAGGGTATTGGGTTGAGGGTAGAGAGTATATGGTTTAAGTATGGTTTAGGGTTTAGGGTATTGGGTTGAGGGTATAGGGTTGAGGGTTTAGGTATAACTAGGTTTGAGGGTATATGGTTGAAGGATGCAGGTTGAGGTTCCATTAATGTAGAGGGTATAGGGGTTGAGGGTTTAGGGTTTAAGGGTTGAGGGTTGAGGGATTAAGGGTTGAGGATTGAGAATTGAGGGTCGAGGGTTTAATGTATAGGGTAGAGGGTAGAGGGTAGAGATTTTAAGGGTTGAGGCGGGTTGAGGTTTTAAGGTTGAGGGTAGAGGGTTGAAGGTATATGGTTGAGGGATTAGGGTTGTGGGTCTAATGTATAGGGTAGAGGGTATAGGGGTTGAGGGTATATGGTTGAGGGATTAGGGTTGAGGGTCCAATGTATAGCGTAGAGGGTATAGGGGTTGAGGGTCCAATGTATAGCGTAGAGGGTATAGGGGTTGAGGGATTAGGGTCAAGGGTAGAGGGTAGAGAGTAGAGGGTTTAAGGTTGGTTGAGGATTGAGGGTTTAGGGTTGAGTTTACTTTAAGGGTTTAAGGGTTAAGGGTATAGGGGATGTGAGAGATTAGGGTAGAGAGGGAGGGATGGATGGAGGGAGAGATGGAGGGAGAAGTGAGATAGAGATAAGGAGAGAAGAGGAGGGATGGATAGAGATATATGAGGGTTGAGGATCCAATGTAAAAGTCTTGTAGCTTGTTGCTTCCCATATAAATAGGAAACCAAGGCCTAGTTTTAAATCATCATCATCATCTATCATTTCCATTGCCACCAGTAGAAGTAGATAGGTTTCATATTCCACTCACCCACCTTCACATTTTAAAAACTTTTGTTATTAATGTATATCAATTGAAGAAATATAATGGAGAACATCTTATTATCAGAGATTCTCCATGATGGTGTTATCATTTTGTATTTTTCTTATGTTTTCCATACTTATTTCTTCTTATATTTGAATGAATATCAATTATTGAGCCTCAATACTGTGCTTATGTGAATGAATATGCTAATACAATAAAACATTTACAATGGATGTTTTTAGTTACATGTTCAAAATTATGTTCAACATAAAATGGAAACTATTTAAAAATAATAAAGTTAACAAAGTTGCTTATTTAAATAATTGTGAGTTAAATGCATTAATATTTTATTAACTTTTGTGTCTTCATGAACCTATGTTGATAAAAAATGAATGGAAGAAGCATCCAAGTAATCCTATTTTTTTCTGCTGGAACAATTCATACCAAAGATTGAACAATTTAAGGATATTGCAATAGGTAATTTGTATCGACACAAATAATATTATTGAAGCATTTCAAAGTTTAGGCCATAAGAATCATCCTTTTTTAAACATGAATTGTGTTAGGGCTAAAAAATCCCACCTCAATATCCACCAATCTTCATTTTCATCCACATTCCACCCACATCAAAAGATCTATTGCCTCTAATTTTATGATTGACTTGAAATGCAAAAATTTGTGTGACAAGATCCATTTCATAACTCATACTACAACATCCTTCAATGAGTCCAAAATTCCATGGCCTCCATACCCCTTTCTAAAAGTATTTACTCAAATCGACATGACAATACCACATTGGGGGGACTCTCATCATAGTCCCGGCGATGAACTGATGACGGAAAATCATACAATATACATTATCGGTGTGACAACTCTCTATTGGGTGGACTCCTAATATGGTCCCCCCGATAGATTGATGGAGCTAACTAAGATGGATTCGTTAGAGTGATTAACACACATCAATAGAGCATACATTACTGTTCCCCCAATAGCCTAAGCAAAACACATCGGTAACACCATATCATATCGGGGAGAAGTGACACTATATCCCATTGATTGACCGATGCATTACACAATAAAGATGTTTAATAAAAAACATGCAGCGGGAAATGTATTGAGGGAACAAGTGGATGTCGGGCTAACAAAAACTTGATTCCCTTGATACAATGATAAAGAATCTATTTTCGATGCCATACCAGAAGCAAAACAAGAAGCACAACTGGGAGCAAAACTAGAAGCAACAATGGGAGCAGACATGCAAGCAAAACTGGAAGGCAAATCAGGTGTTAATTTAGGTGTTATTTTTGACATTAAATTGGTCTCATTTCCTAGCTCTATTCCTGACACTAAAGGAGGCACTATTGCTTGCTTTACTTTTTCGACGCTAAAGTCAGCGCAAAATATGGCCCAAAATCTGGCACTAAAGTGAACATGTAGTTTGGTGCTGAGTTTTGCACCGATAGAAGTGTCCAATTCATGAACTCAAATGCACTAAATTACGGTGCTAATTGCCTATTTTGTTGTAGTGTGCAAGGAGATTACACTCTCAA
The DNA here is from genome assembly GCA_007258455.2 of Sequoia sempervirens. NCBI lineage: Eukaryota > Viridiplantae > Streptophyta > Pinopsida > Cupressales > Cupressaceae > Sequoia > Sequoia sempervirens. Next base: position 16,190 of record VDFB02033689.1, on the reverse strand, counting down.
AGAGAATCATTTATCGATATGATTATTCTTCGATTGACATCATTCATTGATGAGACGACACTCTTGATGAGAATCACTTATTGGATGATATATATTCCTGAATGGAGTCATTTATTGTTGATCATTTATTCTATGATAAGATGATGCTTATGTAAGCTATACTTTAGAATATAAAGTTATTTATTACGAAGCTCTTATAAAGTTAGAGTCATGAAGGGATCATAAGTTATTCCTGGGAATTGATTGTCCAGTGAAGGAAATAACTTATGCATGTGAATATTTAGGATTATCATTATGATTTGGAATAGTTTATTCCTAGGATTAGATTGTCCAATGAAGGGGATAACTTATGCATGTAAATACTTCATAGAAATATCACTGTGAATTGGAAAAAGGGAATAGGTTGTTTTTGAGGTTAAGGTTTACCTATGGAAGGAAATAACCTATGCATAGTATATGAATGGTCATAAACCAAACCAAGCTAGGGTAGTGTATGTGAATAGGATGACTTTCACTCAAAGTACTGGTGGTGAAGGGTCACCAAGACCTTGTTTTTGTATATTTTATGTAATTTTGGTTTTAAGTCATTTGGTGTGGTTAAGAGTTGTTTGGTGTTTCCTAAGGTCATTTATGACCATATGACATCATGTAATCCTTTTGGAGTGTTTAGGGGGGTCATTGATGTAAAGTTACAAAATGTTGCCAAATTGCACAAAAAATTGTCATGCAATTTTTAGAAAGTGTCACAAAATCAAGCAACTATTGCATGCACTCAAGAAAACAAACTCCAATGATGAGAAAAAATCGTAATGTAATGGAAAAAACTCCTCCTAGTCAAAGACATGAGTTGTTGAATTGATTTTTCATTTTTGGTGAAGGAGAAAAGCTGATTTTCTGTGTTTTTGCTATTGTTTCAGATTTTTTGTTGTTTGGTACAGCCTGTATAGACCATGTTTTGATCTAATTTCAATTGGATAGTGTATGGGTGTGATTCTTCTACATTTTAGTCTTTGTGGCATTGTATTTCATTGATTATTTTGAAAGATATTGAAGTTTTTCTAAAAACAGTCAAAAACCCTACTTAGGGTAACCCAAGAGGAAAGAAAAAGATGCAACATAGCTTAGTTTTCCCACCCTAAAAATTCACAAAAATGGGTGGGAAAACCTATATTGATGTTCTATACCATATTCCTAGGTTACAGATGCTAGTTTGGAGTTTGGCACGTGTTGAAGATGATCAGTAGGTATGATATTAGTATATATCAGACATAAAGGTTGATAAAAGGCAAAGAAAAAGTCATGAAGGAATGAAAGAATGATTGAAATCACCCAAAAAATGATGTAGTATTGTGGATAAATTTCTATTAGGTCTGTGGTTAAAAGATTTTGTTTCAAGCTATTAGTTTGAGGCAAATTTTTATGACTATTCTAGGAGGATAGATTTAGGCAACTTAGGGTCAAATGTTGTAAACTATGAAAGGTCACATTGTTGATGTCACATAAGGGTGTATCATGATATTTTGTATCTCAAAAAAAGTCTTCCCCTGAAGTTTCCTATGTTTCCTCTTGTTGTAGTGTTGGTTATTGCGTCTATCAAAGCACAAGTCTTGTCAAGACATTGTCAGTGAGATAATTTTCTTGAAGTTAATTAATGAATTAATAGTTATTGAAGTCTTGCCGCCCCACCATTTTATGTTGTTCCATCCCTTAAAAATGTGTTTCCCATATCTAATGATCCAATTTCTCAATGGTCAATAGTTTTAAAGAAAATCCAAGCCATTATTGTGACAAGGTGTACTAAGATGCCCCTCTTTGCTACTACCTATGGATTTCTTGAAGGAATTTCTTGTTTTAGTCAAGTGTTATTGAATCTTGCCCTACCTCTGCATCAAATTAGTATCAGACCAAGGAAGGTCAGTAAGGGAGTGTAATTAAGTTTATTATAAGTCAAGACAAGATGGCCCCTAAACTAAATATGGAAAGAATAATCAAAGAGGTGAGAGACTCTCTTTCCCTAGAATTGAGAGCCATAAAGGAAAGCCTTGATGCAAGACTCACTTTAGTTGAGACCAACCAAAAAAGAGGAGTGGTCACAGGAGATTTGAGTGACCCAGAAGAAGAAAAGAAGGTGGGTGAAGAAGAAAAAGAAGAAGAGGAAGTAGATGTTAAGGAAAAGAGGTTGGAAAAATTGCTAAAGGAAGTTAAGAAAGATGGTTCCAAAATGAAAATAGAGCTTCCAGTATATTTAGGGAATTTAAATGGAGAAGAACTCCTAGAGCGGATAGGAGAACTAGACAAGTATTTTAAGCTTGGAGAGATACCTAAGGGGCAGCAAGTGAAATTAGCCAGAACAAAGTTAAAAGGGCACACAATTCTTTGGTGGGACTATGTGCAAGAAGAGAGGCAAAGGAAAGGTAAAGAAAAAATCATATCTTGGGATATAATGGTTGCAAAATTGAAGGGGAAATTTCTACCCAATGATTATGCTATCCAGTTAAAAAGGAGGTTGCAAAATTTGAAGCAAAAGGACACAGATGTGAAGTCTTATACAAAGGAGTTTTACAAATTGAGCCTAAGATCAGGCCGCATGGAAGATGTTGAGAAAGTTGCAAGGTACTTGAATGGGCTAAAGTATAGCCTACCAGATGAACTCAATCTCACAAATCTAAGCACAGTAGAAGAGTGCTATCAGTTGGCTATAAAGGCTAAATACAAGTTGAAAAGGAGACAAGAAAAGAAAAGTAGAGGTAGGGGAAGGACAAATTTCAGAGGAAGAGGGACTTTTGCTGGTAGAGGATAGTCCCAAAGGTCTCAAGGAGAGACAAGTAACTCACAAGAACAAACATCAGATTCAAGGGGAAACTTTAGAGGAAGAAGGCCAAGTTCTAGAGGAATATTTAGTAATAGAGGAGGCTCAAGTGGATTCAATGGGAAGTGTTACAAATGTAATAAATTTGTAGGCCACCAACCATGGCAATGCATTGAGGAGCAACCATCTACTTCTCATAAAAGTGAGAGAAGAAACTAGATTGCACAAAGTGGAGATGATGCTAAAAGTGTCAATTCACCATCAAAAAATGCAAAACTAGAAGTGGGAGAGAGTCTATTGATGAGAAGAACCTTGATTAAGGTACCCATGGAGAAAGAACCATTACAAAGAAAGTCACTTTTCAAGACTACATGCAAAATCCAAGGTAAATTTTGTAGAGTTCTAGATTTTGGAAGTACTGTTAATTTGGTTTATGTTGAAATGGTAGAGAAATTAAAGTTACAAAGATTATGTTATGTCACACCATACAGGCTCAAGTGGATTCACTGGGAAGTGTTACAAATGTAATAAATTTGCAAGCCACCAAGCATGGCAATGCACTGAGGAGCAACCATCTACTTCTTATAAAAGTGGGAGAAGAAACCAGATTGCACAAGGTGGAGATGATGCTAAAAGTGTCAATTCACCATCACACAATGTAGAACCGAAAGTGAGAGAGAGTCTATTAATGAGAAGAACCTTGATTAAGGTACCCATGGAGAAAGAACCACCACAAAGAAAGTCACTTTTCAGGACTACATGCAAAATCCAAGATAAATGTTGTAGAGTTGTTGATTTTGGAAGTACTGTTAATTTGGTTTATGTTGAAATGGTAGAGAAATTAAAGCTACAAAGATTGCCTCATGCCACTCCATACAAGGTTTCTTGGTTGAAAAAAGGGTAGCAAGTATTAGTGAATGAACAAACTTGGGTAGAATTCCATATAGGGAGTTATAAGGATAAGGTTTTGTGTGACATCATCCCTATGGATGTTTGTCATTTTCTTCTTGGAAGGCCATGGAAATATGATAGAAAGGCCAAGCATGATGGAAGAAATAACACATATGTTATATAGAAAGATGAAGTCTCATACACTCTAACACCATTGAAAGATGAAGACAAAATACCACAAGTAGAGTCCAATGTGATGTTGGTAGGAGAAAAGAAATTCATAAAGTTTTAGAAGAGGAGAAAATGGGTTTTTCCATCATAATCAAGCCTAGGTTTGTTGGGACAACAACAAAGAAAGAAGAGTTTCCTTTGGAAATTCAAAATTTGTTGAAGAGGTATGATGAACTAGTAGTGGACGAACTACCAAGCACCTTGCCTCCTATGAGGGAAATTAGCCACCATATTGATTTCATACTAGGGGATAGCTTACCTAATAAGGAAGCATATAAGATGACACCATAGCAGAAGGAAGAGATTAAGAGACAAGTTCAAGAGTTGCTTGATAAGGGACTAATCAAAGAAAGCCTTAGTCCTTGTTTAATTCCTATCGTTCTAGCACCAAATAAGGGAGGTGAATGGAGGATGTGCATTGATTTCAAGGCCATCAATTAGATTACAATTAGATATAGATTCCCCATTCCATGCATGGTAGATTTGATGGATTGTCTAGGTGGATCATGATACTTCTCCAAAATAGACCTCAAGAGTGGGTATCACCAAATTAGGATCAGACCAGGGGATGAATGGAAGACATCATTTAAGACAAATGAAGGGATTTATGAATGGCTTGTAATGCCATTTGGTCTCTCAAATGCACCCAGTACTTTCATGAGGTTGATGAATGAAGTCCTCCAACCTTTCATTAGTAAGTTTGTTGTGGTTTATCTTGATGACATTCTTGTTTTTAGTAAAACTAAGGAAGAGCATTTGTACTGGATTTGGATTTGGTTTTGAGAATATTATATGAAGAGAAACGAATGATCAATTTGAAGAAATATGAGTTTATGAAAATAGAGTTGGTGTATCTTGGTTTTGTGGTTACAAATGGCACCTTGAAGATGGACCCCAACAAGGTTGAAGCTATCCTAAGTTGGCCTACACCCAAATCAGTTGCTGAGGTAAGGATTTTCCATGGTTTGGCCACTTTTTATAGAAAATTTATCAAGGGTTTCAGTCATATTTGTGCTCCAATGCTTGATACTATAAAGGGAGAAAAGAGAAAGAAGTTTGTTTGGACTAGTGAAGCTGAAAAGAGTTTTGAATACTTGAAAAAGAGGGTAGCAAGGGAGCCCATACTAGCTTTACCTGATTTCAATAAGGTTTTTACTATTGAATGTGATGCAAGTGGTTATACCATAGGTGCAGTATTAAGTCAAGAGGGTAGGCCCATAACTTTATTTAGTGAAAAACTCAATGAAGCTAAGAAGAAATACTCTTCCTATGACCTAGAAATGTATGCCTTAGTTTAGTCCTTGAAAAAGTGGAGACACTACCTACTTCCAAAGGAGTTCATAGTCTTTACAGATAATCATGCTCTCCAAATTTTGAATAGTCAAGACAAACTCAGTCATAGGCATGTTAAAGGGGTAGAATATTTGCAAGGTTACACCTTCACCATCAAACATAAGAAGGGGCAGTCAAACAAAGTAGCTGATGAATTGAGTAGGAGGACACTCATGGTGCAAGAAGTCCAATTGCAAAGTGTAGGTGTTGAAGCACTAAAAGGTATGTATGTAGATGATGATTTCAAGGAGATTTATGCATCTTGCAACCAATCTAATGGTGTTCCACATCACACAAGTTATGATTTTATAATTCAAGAGGGATTATTGTTCAAAGGGGCTCAACTTTGTGTGCCTAAATGTTCTATGAGGGATAGTTTGATAAAGGAAAATCATAGTGGCAGCCTTGCAAGTCACTTTGGTCTTGATAAGACCTTGGAGCAACTGAGAAGGCACTATTTTTGGCCTAAAATGCAAAGTGATGTAAGAAGGTTTGTTGAGAAATGTGTTATTTTTCAAAAGGAAAAAGGAAACAGTACTAATGCAGGCTTGTATTAGCCTCTTCCCATTCCAAATAGGCCTTGGGAGTCAATAAGCATGGATTTTGTAATGGGTTTACCCAAAACACCTAGAGGTTTTGATTCTATTTATGTTGTAGCGGACAGATTCTCCAAGATGGCACATTTCATCCCATGCAAGATCACTAATGATGCATCATACATTGCTGGTTTGTTCTTCAAGGAGGTGGTAAGAGTTCATGGTTTACCTTTAAGCATTGTTTCAGATAGAGATAGTAAGTTTGTTGGGAATTTTTGGAGAATTTTATGGAAGAAACTTGGTACTAATCCTAGTTTCAGCTCTACCTATCACCCTTAAACTAATGGGAAAAATGAAGAGGTAAATAGGAGCCTTGGTAACCTCTTAAGATGCCTTACAAAAGAGCATTCTACTTAGTGGGTGCCTTTATAATAGTGGTTTACAATTTATATGAGGAAGGAAATTTTAGTTTTTTCCTTTTCCTCAAACTCAAGGGGTTCGATCGAACCATATGGTTTGACCGAACCCTTAGTGAGGTTCGGTCGAACTATATGGTTCGGTTGAACCCTTGGTTCGCCCAAACCCCAAAACCTAAATGGGAAAAATATTATTTAAATAACCGAATCCCTTTGCATATGACAAAAAAACCAAAAGCTCTCATTTCGATTGTCACTTTCTAAAATTGCCATTGCTTTCCCTGCGTGCGGTGAACCGAGACCATGACGGCGAGTGAACTGATTTCTTCTTTCTGGCGAACACAACTTCAACTTGGTCTCTCCAAACTTCATCAGCCTAAACTTCCATAACGAGCACCAAGTATTTGAAATTCAATTTTTTTAGAGTTTAAAATGCATTGATATGTAAAATTTTGAAACCCTAGATGCAATTTTTTTCAAATTTGTTGAATTTAAATTGGATTTATTTAGAAGTTTTTAAAATGTTTTCAAATTTGTTGAATTCAAATTGGATTTGTTTGGAAGTTTTTAAAATGTTTTCAAATTTGTTGAATTTAAATTGGATTTGCTTCTCCATTTTGCATACATTTTTATGTTCTATGTGTAAATGAAATATGCCTTCCCATTTCAACAATCAAAGCTATGGATAGCCTACTCCTAAATGGAAAGACCAAGTGAAACATATATAAGAACTTAATAGCATATGGAAAAAAACAATATAAAGTTATGAAGTTCAAATAGAACCATAAATTGTATCATTTGTAACATTAAAAATGTCCATATTAACCTATCGAGAGATAAATATGCAAAATAGATTTAATTTTAGTTACAAGAAAAATGTATAAATTATAAATTATAAATTTATAACATAATTATGTACATGGGAAAATCCTCTTTGAAGAAAAATCCCACAACCAAAAACATGAACCAATTATATTATTTGATAATAATATCATTTACAATAAAATATTCATGTGCATACCCTTATAGTAGTATCATCAACATGTGATTCATATGGAGTAATTTCTAGTAGCATGGTGATACCTATAAAATCATTATGCTTTCTCCATCTAACCTTATAGTGTAACTTCTCCTTCCATTACCATGTCATTACCTTTCTAGACCTTCCCCTCTTTATACATTCTCCTTTTTATCCTACACTATTCTTACCACTAATATATGGACCTATACCTTGGATATACTATTGAATAAATTTAACTTTCAATATCGCAAAAATTAGACCCATATTTTTAAACGTAAAATGTGTATAATAAAATACAATCCATGCTTCCTAATTCAACTTCATTAATATCTATCGAATGAACTTAGGTTCATTACAATAAGATAATCATATAGCCATAATTAGTTGTCAAGATAATGATAAATTTTTCAATAGCCATATTTATCTTTCCACATGCCACCATTAGACATACACATAAGATTCATTAGGAAAAGTGGATGTGTGGATATGTGGATATGTGGATATGTGTCAAAAAAATGCTTTGATAAGATGTGTGTAAGGAAAAAATGGAGTTCAAGTGTTTGATTTATGTCTATATCATAGGTCATAAACTCTAGGGGAATTATTACCACTTTGCACAATATTGCACCATATATATATATATATTCAAAATGAGGCAAAAAATACAATAGGAATAATATGGATTTGCAAATTTTATCATTACATTTTTTTCCACTTTAAGATGCATGTGAACATTTTAAAATAATTGCGCATCTCAATTTAGACATCAAAAAACATGAAAAAGTGGTTTGTTGTCTTGTGTACAACACATCCTTTTTCTTTTGAGAAAATTATCTATCACTCTGTAAAATCCTTGCTATGTTGAGATTATTTAATTTTTTCGCTCCATATTTGTAGTCCTTTTTATTTCTAGAAATATAATTTATGACATTTTTTCTTAATAAACAACATATGAATAAATTTTACATGGTTGTAAATTTTACACATGGTTGTATGCAATCTCATATATATATTACGTATGGTTGTGATTACAATGTTTATATTGTGTTTAGATTTGGTTTTATATTATCCTTCCAAAAAAAGTTTGATGTTTATAATATTTTGATTTACCTTTGGATTTTGTAGACACTAAATCTCACATACACTCATATCCATACCATGGTCCCCACCCAAACACCTAACATCCACTTATTAACAAAATTCATGATACCTTAATTCCTACACTTTATCAAAATCAAATTAATTTTTCTTTTCAAACCTAAAACGATCAAAGCCTAAACTAATTAAAATATTTATTGTAAACATTTCCATAGTAAAGTACAAAATAGAGAAGGGCTTGTCAACCCACAAATCATGAAGGTGTAGGGACAAAACCAAGAGACCCATCAAATAGGATTGTAGCAATCATATATAGACAAAATTGATTAAGAAAACCTACCATAAATGAAAAAAAACTAAAAACAAGACATATATTACATATTTTTTGAGTGCCCATATATTACATATATATAGCAAAAACTAGTAGAGGGTGAGGGACATGAGTGAGGAGAAACAACATTTCCTTATGTGCCTCCATTGTTTCTCCATACAATAGAGCACTCAATTCTATTTTATGTCCATTGATTGTATTATCCACTAAAGATTCATCCCATTCTTGCAAGGTTCATTTCAAAGAAATTCAAACACAAAGGAAACTAGAATTTTCCTTTAAAACTTTGTGTCTAAACAAATACCCAACAAAATATTTTTCATTATGTAAGTTATCATCTTGAATGGCATTGTTTAGGGAATGGTCCAAAAAGAACTTATAAAACATAATCCACTACAAACTAAGCAACTAAACCATAATTTTGAAGAAGATCCATAGCATTAAACAAAAATAAAGACACTACCTAAGAGAGAGACATTAACTAGAGAGTTTCATATTGAATTTGGTCACCTACGGTCACCCAAATTACTAACTCCACATGCCAACAATCAATCTTGAAAATTTTCTTCAGCATTTTGAAAAAAAAGTCTCAAACTCTAAATGTACTCCCTTTTTGGGATGGGATGAATGCTTTCCTATTGATCAAATCAGCCTCCATTGTTACTCAAGTAGAATAAATTAACCAAATATTTAAATGAATCATTCTCTCACAAATATTGAAATAAATTAAAATAAATCCAAGTAAATCTATTATTCCTAGATAATTCAATGAAAATTATGATAAATTAGTTTATATATCAATCAAATTATTTAACATCTTTAATCAAATTAGATAAAAATTGAAAATAATTCAATCAATTCATTGATCAAAATAATTAAGAAATTTGATTAAATAAATAAATTAGTTAATTAGGTAATAATAGTAGCCACATTTTAATTGGGTTTTAAACTCATGATACATGATCAAATCCTAGCAATTTATCCATCATATAAAAAATCTATAAATTGAGATCAAATCCATCATTTTATTGTCTCAATTTTGAGCAAGTATATTTTATCTAGTTATTCCTAGATAATTCAATGAAAATTATGATAAATTAGTTTATATATCAATCATTTGAATTATTTAACATATTTAATCAAATTATATAAAAATTGAAAATAATTCAATCAATTCATTGATCAAAATAATTAAGAAATTTCATTAAATAAATAAATTAGTTAATTAGGTAATAATAGTAGCCACATTTTAATTGGGTTTTAAACTCATGATACATGATCAAATCCTAGCAATTTATCCATCATATAAAAAATCTATAAATTGAGATCAAATCCATCATTTCATCGTCTCAATTTTGAGCAAGTATATTTTATCTAGTTGGGCAATAAATGTTTTATCATTTGCAAGATATATCCATTTGTCAATATGTATTTCATTATAATTTTAGTTCATTTTTTGTGTAATTCATCTTTTCACTCTATTAGAGGTGATTTTGTAATTCAATTTGAAGTCTACATTTATTTTCCTCAATGTCTCATTTATTTAAATTTAATGCTTACAAATTGACATGCTTGGTGGGATGGAAACCCACAAATGCTCAGTTACATTTTATATTTTATACTATTAAAGTATTTGATTTATGCTTTATTTGTTATTTAATCTATGTTGATCACATTTTTCTATATCTATCCTCTTCGCCTATCCTTCTCTATGGATATGTTCCACTCATATCTACCACTCTGAGGTGATCCATGTCTCAATCCTTGTCAAGGTCACTCCTCTCTACCTATATCCTTTCTCAATGAGCTAGATCTATCACTGCTACTCCCCAAAACACCTACATTTAAATATTAAAAAAATGTTTAATAAATCATACAACATTGATTAAAACTAACTAAACAATGAAAGCATTTAATATTATAACACCTTATGAATTATATTAAATGTCCCCACCTTGAAATTTATAGCCATTGATGTCAATCACTTATTCATACTATAGCTTCGTTCTCCAAAACACCTACATTTATATAAACGTGATTTTTTAAGAAAAATAATATTTAACCTACTTTTAACTCAACAATAATAGACATGTATTTCTATCATAAACTCTTCGTACTCATAACAAAATCATGGCCTAGGTAGAGTATAAAAAATGTTGTTTCCAACTCATATGGAAATCTAGAGTTAGAGTGTCAAAATTGTTGAATTTCATCCTATGTGCTATTAATTAGCTTCTTATTGACTCACGGAAGCCTACTGCTAAAAGCCCAAGTATGATTTTCAATAGGAATTTCTAATCATGATCTTATTGATAGTACTTTTGATAATGTTTTACAATTTAGGCTTAATTCAAGACAAGTTTACCTTAATAATTGAGCCTTTTTAATTATTTAATTTGTTACTAATGATGTTATTAGTCTATGAGCAACTCTTTTATCTTTTTCCTTACTATTATTTACAATAGAATTTAATACATTAAAAAAAAACTTTAAAAATAATATTATTTCGATCAAACTTTTTGTTTACATGAATCTTTGAAATTTATTTAGTAAAGGTCTCATTTTGTACATCTTTACTAATTGTATAAAAATTTGGAATATTTTGGTTAACACATCTTATTGGAAAACCATTCATTGAAATTTTTTGAAGCCCACAACCGAATGGTTTGTGATGACCTCTTTCCTTCAAGAATTTCTATTATGCTCATCAATTTCAAACCATTTTGGGGTTCTTGAATGTTTTTAAATTTTAACAAACTCATTACAAAAAGATGGATTTTGAATTTCTTTTTCTTCTTCACATTTAGGTTCTCTCTTCTTATGTAATTTGGAGACACATTGAGTTTCATTGGTTCATGTGAGATATTTATAGCAAGTATGCAATAAAGTCAAACTTTATTAGATTTGATTCTTAATATGAGATATTTATTTTGCTTTCCAATCTATAATTTTTGATGTTCTTGGCTATATAATTGAAGTTCATTTATGTTAACAACTATTAGATTAAATATTTTTATCCCCAATTATTTTCAAATGATTTTATACTTTAATCTTTGTATTCTTGTTCTTTCTTTCATCATTTCATTTAAAATTTGAACCATTTAAGGATGATATGTTATAGATTATAGTTGTCTTCCAATTCTTTTTAAATTGTTAATAGTATGAAAATATTATTGATGAGTAGATGAATTATTACAAGTTCTATTTTAGATTTGTATTCTCTTTATCTAGATATATTATTTACCAATGTCTCATTGTTTTTAGGGTGTATCAGATATATATATATATAGTATATATATATATATATATATATATATATATATATATATATATATATAAGTATATATATATATGTGACATAATATGGAAAATGCAAGATCATGTCTAATCTGCAGTTGCATTCTTTGTTTGCAAATACTTCAGTAATGATTAAAATTGAGAGATTCATTAGCACAGGGTGCAAACCCGTGGATATATAGTGAACCATGCATGTTAATATTGCATAGTCTAGAAAAACTAAAAGATGAACTTGAGAGGACTATTGCATATTCCCCAGACAGAGTGACTGCTATTCTTTACTACATGCGGGAAGAAGTACATGGTGATGTTCCCCTTAAACAAATACAAGATAATGTCACCAAAGAAATGATAAAAGCCACTTGTTTTCCATTTTATCAAAATGTGCATAAGGTTAGGGGATATCAGGTCACTAGATGTGTCAATCATGCTATGGCCTCATTGATCTACCCACGATTTCTCGCAGCACATGGTCTATACCCAAACAATGACCAGATTCTATTGTATTTTGTTCAACAGTTGTATGCTGAGGTCCATATGGGCCTCAAAGTTAACTACCTAGACATTCCACCATATGTTGGTCAGGGGTGTGGTAGGATTGCTGATAGGCCTACCTATCATCGAGCAGATAGACTACCCCCAGTGTTTAGGGTATTGGTTGGTGACAGGTCTCCTACTCTCATCCCAGCTCTAGCCCCCATAGCAAATGAGGTTGTCATTTCTTCCCAAAAGGAAGCAATTGACACTGTAGGTGACATTGCGGCTGCCACCACTAGGATATCTGATGATCGTGTAGGTCAGTATTTGATATCCAAACATTCCCAATGCACACCATTTTCAGCACAGTGGACCACCATGGATCCTTTTATAGTGGCCGACATCCCTACTCCTACACAACTTGATGCACTTACAAGAGATATGTCACGCATGACTCTGCATTGTTTGGCTGAGGACCTATTGGAGGCATATGCCCACATTGCATCAGATAATGGGATCGGTATAGAGCATGTTAGAGATCATTTGAGACATAGAGGTTGTTTAGTTCCAGGATCCCATCACTCTCAGCCGAGCACTAGTGCACATCAGGATCCACCTATAGTTCATACGACAGCTGCACAGACTATGGGTTTTACTGATATGCTGATTGATTCTAGTTCATCATCACTAATGCCATCTCACCTTCATAGTCCTCTAAATTCATCATTTCTGACACGACATGAGATAGATTGGATGGATGCAGATGTTGATTCGTCGCTTGATCGTTTGGTGGATATGGTGGAGGCGACTGTTTCAGAGGACTTAGGTCATTTGATATCAGATGATGTGCATGTATGTGTGCATGTGCATTTTTGAATTCTTTTTTCATTATTTTTTAAATTTATTTTTAACTAGATATTCATGTAAGTTGATATATATGTGTATATATATTGTTACAGGTGGACATACCTCATATCACTCCTAGCCTTGTGTAATGACCCTGCTCAAATCTGATTGCAAACTTCTGATTGAAGGCTCAAAGAATTCCATCAAACACTTTGCATACAAGGGTCATATGACTGATATAACATTTCAGTTTGCTTTAATGGCTCTTCCTTCACTTAACATCAATGAGAATGCTTGCAAGAAGACTCTAGATTGTCTAAACAATGACCTAACATGAATGTGAAACTTATTTTGACAATATTCAATGCATATATGTGACTAAAACTACTTGCAATATGCAGCTACAACAACTAGTAATTATGACAAACACTTTGGGTGCAACCTAAGATGACATTTATGCACTTACAGCCAAGTGGTATTTTAACAAACACTTGGTATGCAAAATTATAACATTATTTATGCCAAAAGAGAGAACCTAAAGCCAATTGACATTTTGACAAACAATTGGCATGCAAACTAATAAGTTGATCATGAATGGCAACATATTCAATTACAATAGTATTGGACCAACAACTTATATCTCCTTCTTTGCAATAAAATGTCTACTACAATGACGCTATAAATTGGCCAAGACTCGTGGCTTACAATTGTTTGACAATAGTGCCAAATCTGATTTTCTGATTATTCACTTACATCAGCAACTAAAATGCCTATGATGACAATGCAAACTACTTAGTAAATGCAAGAAGAACCTGGTAATGATGGCACCCAATGTTGTTGATGAAGAAATAATAAAAATCCAATGTGATAGGCACCTTCCAAGTTCAAATCGAAATACTCAAGCTGCTGCCCCTGTTCTTTCCTGGCAAAATTTTAGATAATTAATTGCAGCACCAAATGCCCTCCAATTTTCCCTTAAAACGATTGTCTCGACGATAGAAATTGAATACAACAATACCCAGAATGATTGGCCTCCTCAATCAAAAGATATGAGCAAAAACATGAGACTCACATAGGCTGATCAACCTCCATGACAATAGATTATGAAGGTCTGAAAATGCAACTGAAACTTTACAAAATATCACTCCTTAAGATGATGAAATGATAAATCACAATCAACAATTATTCTCCAAATTGAATCTCCACAAATTTGCTCAATGAAATAATCAATCTCATCAATACATCAGCTGCTGAAGTAACTTCTCCATCAAATGCAACAATACATTAGCTGTTGCAAGTCACATACTTTATTCAAAATAAGTACAATAATACATCAACTATTGTACTCAAATAATTTCCACAATAAAGCACAAGATTGGACTTTTGAAGTAAAGCCCACAATCAGCAATAATTCAGCTGGTATCTCACAGCCTCAAAATTGCGTAACCAATGAGGGTTTTCATCTCCAAAGGTCCTCCAATGGCTGAAACCCTAGCTGGCTTCTCCACCAAATAATCACATCAAACAATCATCAATTCTTGGATGAAGAAACAATGGCTGGCCTCACCTATTTATTCTTTTTCACCAATAGGTCGGCCCAAAATCTAGAAGCTTCCAGAAATTATTTTATTTTTATTAAGTGACTTTATGATATATTATTTTATTTAAGTCACTTTATTAAATTAATTAAATATAAAGTTACCTTTTAATATTTATTTATTTGATAACTTTATAAATAATTAACTTAATACCACTTTTTAATTTAATTAAAATAATCAATTAGTCATCCTCATAAAATAATCATTATTTTGGACAACTTAATTAATTAGATTAATTAAATCAAACTACCTCCAAAACAGGGACATTACACCTTGATCCAGATCGTGTACATGAATGATATGACCCTGTGGATGAATCTGCTATTAGTGAACATGTGAGTTTTACATTTTTATATAATCACACGTGTATATGTACATGCAATATATTTATGTATGCATAGTGTAGGCATCTCTTTAAATCTGCAAAAACTAAACTCACATAGGGGTTAGCACTTCACAAATTTAACAAAATACCTCTATGAAATACCTTGCAAAATGTTTAAAACATGCAACAAAAAGATGAAAGCAAGCTACAAGCATCATGAAAACAATTACAAGTTACCTATTCCATAGTTGGATTGGTGTCACATGTGCTAGTGACCCTTTCCCAATCCTTGATCAAAGCTCAAATTGAAAATGCTATGAAGATGGTGGAGTGATGATAAACAAGATCAAATCTCAAATGAAGAGAGTAACCTTGCATGAAATTGTGAAGGATTTGGTTTGAGGATGATGTTTGCATTTAAAAGATTTTCAAATGCTGAATGTTGAAGAGGGACCAATGTGGGACTAAATATTCTGCCAATAAGATAAGGCCACTTGTCAAGGGGTGATTGGTTGATGTATATGCAAGATTTGGGAAGAGTGCCCAAGAGGGGAAAATTTGAATTCAAATTTTGCCATAAATGCTGAGAGGGGGACAAGGAAAAATAGCAATAAATGCCATGTTTGACTTGTCATTGTTGAGAGAAAATGATGTTTTAATAAATCAATAAAATTGATTTATTGTGCAAGTGGGATGGGATTAGCCTTAGATTAGGATTAGATTAATTTAATGATGATTATGCTGATTTAATGCTGATTAATTGATTTGACTTTTGGACTTTGGAAAATGATTTAAGATTTGATTTAAATGGCTTTTTTATTTTAAATAACCTTAGGCAATGAGATTATTTAAATGGATGAAGGTGATGAATGGATCTAATGCAAATGTCTAGTTTAATTGATATATGATCCTGATCGAATGCATAATGTAAAATTTGCATGTCTACATTTTGCCCCTCTTTGAAGCAATGTACTTGTTGCGT